>QVNV01027128.1:0-13693 GCA_014825455.1 Pseudomyrmex pallidus
GAATTATTAACTTGCCTAGCGGATGGCTACGACAAAAATATAAAATTCGTCTGAAGATTTTCCGAAAAAGAAACGGACTCGATCCCGGCCTTCCGCAGATTGTCGAGCTGATACAACCGCGTGGAAAAATGCGATCATTCTCGCCAAAAGTGCCACGAAGGAAAGCGAACTTGCGCCGCAATTGAAAAGTCCGTGTCCACCTTGATTGTCTACTCAAATCGCCAGATGTCGAGACGAAAAGTTATTCAATGAAGATAAAAAAAAAAAAAAAAAAAAGCAAAACGACCGCTTGCGGACAAAGAAAATGTTCTCCCAAAAAGCATTACTGAACTTTCCTTTGAAAAGTTTAAAAGTTTTAAAAGAAACTACTTTAAAATTGGCTCTTTGTTAACATTAATTGTATAAATGTATACCTATATTCTTAAATCTCACGTTCATTTTTTTATACCTAAACCAAAAAACTTAAAACAAAAAAGATAAAACTCTAATATCACGAATAAACACAATAAATATTTAAATCAGAATTTAGACGGAAATATCATTTAATTTTGCGCTAAAAGCGCGACGGCGGCAAGAACTTAACTAAACAACAAACAGAATTTGCGTAGAGTACTCGGCGTTTTATTCATTCATTCTGCTTGGTTTATATTAATAACAAGTAGCGTAGCAGAGCTTTGTAAGTAAAATGTATGCACAATGCATCCAAAGGTGGCATTATAAAGGGGTGCAGGAGAAAAGCGTAAAAATGAAAAAATGCAGCTCGCGCGGATAGCCTGAGACGGCTGCGAAAGAAGTCCTCTCGCAGCAGCTGCGCGGGCTTCCAACTTTTCACGTTTATCATTATCTCACCCTCTCGTCGTACGCCCTTATTTTTGTACCCGGTGGAACAAACTTGCGCATCAAACGTCGCTGTTTTATGGCCGGTATATATTTTCATTTCCGTCGTAGGATGATATATCTCGTAACCCTAATAAACGCGACTCGGGATTTAGCGGGCATTTATCTTGTCTACATCGTCGGGAATATAATAGGAAAAAACGGCAACGCGAATTCTCGTTAATCCAATTTCAATTCAGAGCGCGGTGGTAGATTTTGCATTTCACGGCGAGTCTACACTCTCAATTTGATTTTTATTTAATGGTAATGTTATATAAAACTGATGTAAATTATTATTGCAGCTTAAGAATACGTATATTCTAATTTTAAGTTTTTTTTTTAAATTGGTATAGACAATGATTCATGACATGTAGGTGCATTTCTTTTGCACAAAACTTGATTTATATATTTAACCTAGCCTCTTTACTTTTGGTTTGCTCATTCAATGAGCTTGTTACATCGCTCTGATGATTCTAAAATAGCAACCTGTCTACAAGTACGTTAACCCATATTCCGCAAGTACTTATCTGCAAGTACATTAACCTATGTTTTTTTTTTTTTTTTTTTTTTTTTTTTTTTTTTTTGCACGGTAAAATTGGCAAGAAACGAACGCCACTGGTAATGTTCACGATCGTTGGCTCCTAATTGAACGCTGACGAATAACCACTGCTCTTCGGCCAGTCGTTTTCTCCATAACGAACGGAAATAATAAAAACCGCCGACAATGTTTTCATAATATTCATACGGAACGTCTGCACTTTGTTGCAGATAAACGATGATTGGTTTCACATGGAGCATCGATCCGTGGCGAAGAGGTCAACGGAGCCGCATCTCCAAATGCACCAGAGACTAATGAAAGACTTCAGAGTACGTCGAGCGGAGCAACAGCGGGCGAGATCGCGCATCAAAAGGGATCTTATAATCAAACGTCCGTCCAATACGCCAATCATGTTGAACGACGACAGGTGGCCTCAGATGTGGTATTTGGTAAGTAATTTTAATTGATGCATTATTCTTTTTTATATTCTTTTATTTAAAACGATTCTTTTCTAAAATAATACTAAAATACATTACAAGATAAATTATATACTATTGTACTCAGTAAAGATAGTATTATTATTGTTATTATTATTATAAAATATTTTAAACATATTTATATACAGTAATTTTGTGCATTATGCGTAATAACAACTTACGTTTGTCTCAGCAATAAATGACAACTTTTAGTATTTTTGGTAAATATATATGTTTATATAAGCGTATAAAGCTATATTTTTTTATATTGTAACTTCTTGAAAAGTGATATTGCGGTTACCAAGAATAATACGGTTAAACGAACTCGACAGATATCAGCTCCTTAAAAAGAGCGCTACTTTATATCGTAGATGAAGATCCACGTTTACCGACTAAAAGTTGGATGATGTAGAGAGAGATGTTCGATAATTTTTCTTTTCAGAACAGGGGAAAGGGGTTAGACATGAATGTGCAAGGCGCTTGGGCCGAGGGAATAACTGGAAATGGCGTCGTAGTCACAATTCTCGATGATGGATTGGAGAAGGATCATCCAGATCTTTTAAAAAATTATGTAAGTATTTGAATTAAAAGTTTTAATGCATTTTTTATATTAAAAGAAATTTAATTTTTTGATTCCATAAAATCAATTTTGTAGATAAACTAAACACATTTATATGTATGTTTTAAAGTTAAAAAGTGCTAATTAGATTTTACAATTAGAGTATATTCAATATGAAATATTGTACGAACTAGACCATTGAACCACTTTTTCATATTTGATTAAAGTGTGTTATAGAACACATTTTTTGTTGAAACTATCGTAATCTAATACAATAGCTTTTTGTGTAATTACTTTGCGCTAATAAGTTGCAAACACTAATATTTGCGTATTATCGCGCGCGACGGATGAGTTTTGCTTATTTGTGTCAAAAAAGTGAGGAAAAAAGAGAGGAGAAAAATTCCAACTAAGTGCACAAAGAATATGGCAGATGAAGGCGTATGCGTGAAAAATATCAGCTGTTGAGGGCGAATATGGAAAGGGGTTATCCGGTGCTTCTGTATGCCGAGTAGCTATTGATTCACAGATGGTCATTGAATGAAATACCTTCAGTAAAAAGTGAATCGCATTAATCAGTCAGTAGACGTATTGCGCTTCAACGCATTACTCTGATTGCGTGAATGTTTTACGATCACGTAGGCATTTCTTATTATATAATTGAATATTTAAAGTAAAAAAATTCCTAGATACACGCCATTCATAATTAAAACGTAATATTTCATTTTTTGAGTTACTATGAGTTCTATATTATATTCTTCATAAATTCCTTATATTCTTCAAAAATTTTAATTTGTTATTTTAACTTTTCTGTTTCAGGATCCACAAGCGAGTTACGACGTTAACAGTCACGACGAAGATCCAATGCCGAGGTACGATATGGTAGATAGCAATCGCCACGGCACTAGATGCGCCGGTGAGGTCGCAGCCACTGCCAACAATTCTTTATGCTCTGTGGGCGTTGCTTTTGGAGCTGGTGTGGGTGGTAAGTGATCCTAGAAGTGTTACTTTTGTTAAATCTTCAAGAAGTACGTTATATTATAACATTTAAAGATCAAAAAAAGCTTTATTATATTACATAGAATTCTTATTCATTATACAATCGAGTAATGTGAGCTTTTCAGACAAAGTGGGAATTAGATATTAGAAAGATGTTCTCTAATTAGTTAAAGGTTAAAGGTAGCAGAATTGGCAGAATATCGGTTTCTCGGGAATGACAGTTCAATTTCGAGCAATCACTTGTATCAGCTTGCAGTTCTGTTTCCAATTAGTAACGTTGAAGTCGGCGTCGGAACTCGCGCTTGACTACGATCGACATGTATTTGTAATATGCAAAATTGATATTATGATGCGGCGTCATTTTCAAATTGGAATCGAACTTGGCAATAGCCTGTTACATTCGGAACTGATCCAAATCGTAGCGCGAATACTCAATTCCGACCTTGTAAATTGGATCCTATGCACCACGTGCCTGCGGGAATTGTGTGGGATAATTAACTCAAACACGAAAACGTATGACCATTAGGAAACTTTTGATACACGTACATATGTATCGCTGAATATTCTTACGACAGAGAAAAAAGGATTTATATTAAAAAAAAAAATAAATAAATAAATAGTGCGATATATAGTGCTAGCAAAATGATTATTAATTTAGTTTTTTTTATTTTTGCACAGGTGTTCGAATGCTAGATGGCGATGTAACGGATGCCGTCGAAGCGAGATCCTTGAGTCTGAATCCCCAACACATCGACATTTACAGTGCCTCGTGGGGCCCTGATGATGACGGAAAAACTGTAGACGGACCTGGTGAATTGGCTACCAGAGCTTTCATTGAAGGAATCACAAAAGTAAGGAATGCCTATTTTGTATATAGAGGGAAATATATATAAAGTCTTATAAGATAACTGTCTAAATGTCAATTAAAACTCGAATTGATGTAAAATATCGACTTTAGTCGGCACTCGTATACACAAGTTCTCGTATGGATGCTGAAACTAAAGTCGGCGTTAGGAATAAAAGGGTTAATATAAGTATATTCACTTCTTTATTATGACAATTTGTCATCCGCACGAAAGACAAAGAAAATAAAAAATCTTGTGTCTTCAATTTCTGTGATTGAACGCTGTTTCATACGAGAGAAATAATTTCGTTCATAGACAATTAAATTTCAAACACTTTGCAGATTACCCATAAACGTATTTTATGTTTTCCTCGTATACATTATTTAAACGCTATTTGTTTAATCGAAAAATTATTCATTGATCTCGTACTTGTGATTCTTAATAATCTTAATTGCTATATCCTTTTCGTTATTACGTCTTTGACGAGCTGAAAGAAAGTATGCTAGATGCCCTGTAGCATCAAACTTCGACGTAGTAGCGTAATCCACTTAGGACTGCAATTTTCTTCGCTATAATTTCCCGCGCTATGACAAGATAAATGCAATTAGCTTTACGAGGTATCCGCTACAACACGGAAGCTTCTAGGTTGCCTCAAGACGCTTCCTTACTCTCAAGCGTCAAGCAGCAAGAGATTTTCAAGTTTCGCTTATAGTTTGTTAATGCGATACATAGAACATCAATAACAACACAATTTCAATACGATATCTCTCGATTCAAGAATTAATTTTTATTATCTAAAACAACTGAAAATACCTTGCACTAAAAAACAATTTACACGTTTTTATTCAAACTAATTTTTTCATATACATATACTGATACTTTTCTCAGAAAAGTAGCGAGCGCTGATCAATAAGCTATTTAATGCGACGGTACAGTCTTGAAATGCCGATGTGACAAAATTATTCGCACGTAATTGAAGATTGTTGCGCTTCGATCTTTCATGATTTTTCTTTAAATCAGAATTCCTTTGGAAGTACTCTTTATGTTACAGTTATCTAAATCTTTGCTCAAAGAAAAAATTTAAGGCTTATTAAGAAGAAAATGTAACTTGTGATTAGAGTTTAACTTCTTTGAGGTCAGATGTTTTGCTCTTTTAATTTTTTATATTCAAAGAAATGTATTTTAACTCGCAATGTTTTTTTCTTCGAGCCGCAACTTAATTTCAATAAATATAAGTCAAAAACTCTTAGACTTTTCGGTAATTGTTTTCTATTATAATATATTTAAAAAAATATGTGTTTATAACAGTATTTCAGAGAATTTGTTTCTTTATATAGAATATATTTGTATTTGTTTCGTCGCTTTTTCTTTCGAATCTAGTTAAAAGCAAAATTCGCTCGTTCATTATTAATGCGATTCGTGTGTTCGTGTCCGAACAAACCCGTCGCGGGATGAAGTGAAATTCGCACAAATGTATCACGCAAAAGCATTCCCCGAGATCTTCCGAGTTTCATCGACGACAATAGCCATTGTCATCTCGATGTATGTATATGCCTCGCGCGGAGGCGACTCTTCGATCGTGTTTGCAACGTTCCTTTATCGCGATCCTAGAATGGCGAACTTTAGCATTGAGAGCATCTTTGCTTCAACGATCATTAAATCGCAGATACTCACTATTAAAGAGGAACTATCAAGAAATTGTTGAGAAACTCCGATCTTTAGTACAGCCAGTTTCAATTATTCACGAGTCATGTAATCATACCTCATTTTGCGAGATATTGTTATAATCAATAATTCAAGTTATGAAACTTACGTATTTCACACACATTTAGAAGATATAATATTAATAAATAATTGATTTTTTTTGTGTCAATGGTTTTTTACATATTTTGATTAAAATAAAAAAATATCAAACTTTCTTTTCGAGTTTGATACCTTTTTTCTATAATTAAAACGTGTATTTAATATCGAAAAACTCATTTTTGAAGTAATTTCCCTTCACTGTATCACTTTATTGACCACTTTGAAATGCGTGGACGATTAATTTCTTTTGACGCCGATGTCGCTTCGTATAGTCGTTGGACTGAACGATGACAGACGTAATTCGATTAATGGCGACGACGAAGAACTTCTTCAGTCAGACCCGGTTTAATAGACTCTCGACGGCGAGAGGTCAGCTCTCAGAAAGTTTCTAATTAGGTGCTTTTAAGCGACTGGTTGGCTTTAACCGCGCGCTAGCATGTATTGCCATTTTAGGCTCACTACTGACGGCGTGTAGTCGTAAATCATATGCAAATGTCAGTACGGTCAGTGTGAAACTTTGTTGGAATGTGTAATAACTATTGTATGTACGACAATGTACGTCTTCTTGAAGGAGTCATTTCATTTTCACATATATTAATTATATAATATTATTTAAAAATATTCTAAGTTCTATTCCCGAACAATATGACTTGTATTATACTACTCAATATGTTCAGTATTCGCGAAATACAAATGACGTTGATTCTATAAAGCCACTTCGTTATCTCCGCAGCAGCTTGACTTTGCTCGTACTTGCACAGTAGGTATTTAACAATGACAATTCCCTTTGAATGCGTATCAGATTATATCTATCTTATATTCGATAGACGGATGAATATATACGTACGGACGTACTCGGAATTCTCTTTGTGGTCTGTAACAGGTTCTCGATAACCTCACCCTTTGGTCAATACAGCCGAAATTAACTACAGTACTTGCATTTTGGATATAAGCGATGGATAATTGTATGAGTTACGGTACGCGTTTATATTAAATTTAATTACTTCATACGATTTTTTTTGGATTTCTTTATGGCGACTACAGTTTTTTTGTATTATTCGATATAGATTTCAATAAATATTTTTTTAAACAGAAGTATCGTGTAAAGTAGAACAACTAATTGTAAGATATTTGTTTTAATTTCTAAAGTTCCAATTTCTAGATTAAAGTGTTTATTGAAGTACATTTTATTTGCACTTAAGATTGAATAAAATAATGTTACTCTAAACCTACATTGCTTAATTTTAATACAATGTTAATTAATCGTTATAGCAAGAAGAATTTTATCTATAAGTGTCCAATGCCGCTATACCATCGATCCTTATCACTTTACGATCAAATAGCCTGTACTGATCAAAGGCTCGAACGCTATATTACTGAATTACGGTTTAGTTAACGGTGCGTCTCAAAGAGAGTTCAGAATTCGTGGTCACGCTTACGTCAGTGCCTGGTCTTATCACGAGATAACTAAATCCTTAGTCTTATAGTAAAATAAGCACCTGTAATCTCATTGAAAGTACACAATGTACATTATGTACGTTGCAAGTTTGAAAACATTTGTGTAAACAAATAATTAAAAAATATATATGTATATATATTTTATATTCTTTTTTTTTTAGTAAAACAAAATTTATATATCGTAGGCACACAAGCATTGTCTAATTAAGTAATTACTATGATTGCTGTCTTTTCGAGAAATTCTTAACACTTTTTTTTCCAAGTAATTGGAATAGGTACTACACGATTCGTTTTCCATAATAGATTTTTAATCTTGCCGAAGATCAAGAAAACTCAATTCCCAAAATTCTTCCATCTAATTTTCGACAATATATATACAATATCTAGGAAAATTGTCGTCACGTGCTCGAAGCAATTTAGACTCGACCTTAGACATTAGACATTAGCTAAACATTCAACTCGAATATTCGAATCGATTTTCTAACAATAGTTTTGTTCCGAATCATCCAACACTGTGTGTCTTTGGCCGCACAATGAAAATAGCTTTAGCATGCAAAATGTCTCAAACTTTTAAAGCACTTTAAGCGTTCCGAGCGTCTTAAAGCCAAGTACCTATTAGGTAAAAACTCAAAAATGT
Organism: Pseudomyrmex pallidus; assembly: GCA_014825455.1. Lineage (NCBI taxonomy): Eukaryota > Metazoa > Arthropoda > Insecta > Hymenoptera > Formicidae > Pseudomyrmex > Pseudomyrmex pallidus. The sequence continues at coordinate 8,189 of QVNV01027128.1, forward strand.
GTCTGAAGTATCTAGATTTACTTTAGCTTAATACTTGCAGCATTGAATATGTTTGTTACATCATATTAAATTCTGCGGCCTGTATTTCTTCGAGAGATGCAACAGAAAAACAATGCTTATATAAAACAAAAAAAAGATACATATGTTTTTACAGAGAAATTTTTAAATATATTATAATTATCGGAATCTTTTATATATCAAGGCAAAAGTGTGTTATTTTTTTTGTCGGATTAAAACAAATTCGTCGATTTAATTGAACGTCAGGGTCGCAAAGGCAAAGGCTCGATCTTTGTTTGGGCATCCGGGAACGGAGGTCGGGATCACGACAACTGCAATTGCGACGGCTACACCAACAGCATCTGGACCTTGTCGATCAGCAGCGCGACTGAGAACGGTTACGTACCTTGGTACAGCGAGGCGTGTTCGTCTACTCTCGCTACCACTTACAGTTCAGGCTCTACCGGTGAGAAACAAGTCGTTACTACGGATCTGCATCATCATTGCACGAGTAGCCACACTGGTACATCCGCTTCGGCACCTTTAGCGGCTGGCATTTGTGCTCTCGCCTTAGAGGCGAACAGAGATCTGACCTGGAGAGACATGCAACACATTGTGGTCAGAACCGCCAAGCCTGCGAATTTGCAAGCTTCCGATTGGGTAGTCAACGGAGTTGGTAGAAACGGTGAGCTTTCAGTAAAAGAAATACTAGGATTTTATCGACAATTAAATTATCGTTGAATATATTTAAGAAAAAACGAATTTTATTAGGAAATAGAAACATTACGAATGTGCTAATGGAATAAAAATAAATTATTTTATCTTTTTTATATTTATGCTGATTTTTTTCTTTTGTATTATTTTAAAAAATTTTATTTTTATAAATTAGAATTAATCAGAGTATTCTCTCAACTTTTCTTCTATCATAATAAAGTAATAGAATTACTCTCTTATAAGTACTAATTATATTATACTCTCTTAGTACTTATTTAAAATAATATAACTTGTAATGCGGTGCGATCAAATTTAATATTTAACAGTAAGCCACAGTTTCGGTTACGGCTTAATGGACGCCACTGCCATGGTACGTTTAGCAAGAAGATGGAGAACTGTTCCGGAACAACACAAATGCGAAGTATCAGCGCCGCATACAGGCAGGTAAGAAGAGGTTGTAGATTATGTTATTAAATAAACGCAAAAGTAATTTAAATGTAGTATTTTTGTTCGGACATGTCTTATCTATTCTAGCAGACTTTATCTATATCAAATTGCACGGCAGGAATTACTTTTAATACGATTATATTGTCGAGGCTTGTAACTTGACGACAAGTTACATTTAGTAGTAGCAGCATAGCGCGATTTAAAGAGATATAAAAGTATTAAACAATGCGTATTAATAAATAAAAAATATTAAATAATGCGCAATTGACTGGAATAAAAAAGAACGTATATTTGCTTATAAAAATATTTGCAAAAGCTTTGATGCGCGAAATCTTAAAATTTGATCCGATTTTCATTCACTTTTCAGACAAATACCGCCGAAGAGCCAATTGGTTCTCGACTTACATGTTAAAGAGTGCAGCGGCGTTAATTTCCTCGAGCATGTTCAGGTATTATTATTATTATTAATCTTAGATTATGTCTCTGCTAAAGTGTATATGTGTATGTAAGAGACATGATAAAGTATTAACACACACGTGAAGAGTGTGATTGGCGATAATGGCGCAATAATACGCTTGTCACAGGCAAAGGTATCGCTGATGGCAGCAAGACGAGGAGATCTTCAGATACAGCTAACGTCTCCTCAAGGCACGAAGAGTACTCTTCTCGCTAAGAGGCCGCACGATGTCTCGAAGGCTGGTTTCACCCAATGGCCATTTATGTCAGTGCACACGTGGGGAGAACGACCGCATGGCATTTGGAAGTTAGAAATCCACAATGAGGGTCGGTACTTCGGTAAGTTAGTTATTTTACTCGAACAATAACAATCAATTCAATTACTCGGTACTAATTGATGCCCAATTAATCAAAATTTTCAGTATTTTTAATAGTTATAGTTCTCATTTGTTAAAACTTAACTAATTAAAATTAATCAGCTAACTTATTTAGCGCTAAGATTACTAACTTCGATATTCTCTCATACATTAGAGAAGACCATACCTTACACGTTCGTAAAGCATTGCATTAGATTCAAGTGTCATAGGCAAAGCGCTTCGGAGATTACGTCAGCATTTAGCTCCAACATTCGAAGATGTCTTTCGCTAATCTAAATTTCAAATAAGACTCTACCTAGTTTGCTGTAACAACAGTTTTCAAGTGTCTTAGAAGTACTATTATAAGGTCACGGTTACTAAGTTCTTCAGAAAGCATCTGCATTTGTCAACCGAAAATGTCCGCAAGTATTTGCAAGAAGAAACTTGCCGACATATCGACACTTAGTTTTTACTCTCTCATATCAAAATAAATAAAGTCAGCTTTTCTCGATAAATTTTTTTCTCTCGCGATCTCGATGGTTATCTTTATCTGATTGTAAAAGAGAAAAAACAAAACGTGTGTCGAAGCGATTAATCAATTCATATTCGTGATATACGAGTGGAATGGCTTAAACATGTCTGGCATTACATTCGCATTCTGCAATGCGATACCGAGTTGGTTGTCCGTTCGGTAGGATTCCTATGATATTCCCGCAGTTCGGTTCGTGTCTAGGACGCCACCGAGAAAGCTCTTACATAAGCTCCATTCGCGCGCAATCGTCTAAGGAAGTGCATTATCTCGGGAGACGGATAATTGCCGAATTCAAGCTATATCCTTCTCGCAAAGTGTCCTCGACGGCAAATAGCGGCGAGACGTTCGCGACTAACATGGCCAATCTTTAGAAAGATGTGAGAGCGTTAAAACCACTTCAAACTGTTTCCGCGACGACTCATCATGGCCGATGGCTGTGTAAACTTTTTGAAATGTTTCTTCTTCGAACAAGTTAAGCAAATAAAAATTTAAATTGCTTGGAATATTTTTTTTTTTTTAAGTAGAACGTTTCTTAAAAGTCGTGATAATCGTAAAAATTTCGGATATCTTGAAGTCTTTGATACTCGAGCTGCTTCACCAAATTAGATTTAATACCTATATCTAATCTGTACGTTTAGCTCTGATATTTCTACACTACATATTCTGTGTTATACGGTACATCAGTGAACGTAAAATTTCTCTTTTGACCACGACATCCGTTTTCTTTCTGCTGCATTCTGGATCAGGACGCGCGACATTGCATGAATGGGCGTTGATCTTCTACGGCACAGCGACACTTCCCGATAGGACGGAATACGCTCTCTACAATCCGGCCGGTATAAGTATGCCCAGACGACCGTTCGTGAAGCCGCGCGAGACTTACTCGAAGAACCAGAACATCTTGATAAAAGGCAACAAACAAGCGCAGCATAAATCCGACAAGTCTGGCAATTTAAACCCTCTTTATGTAACGAACGCACAGAGTCAGTCGCAGAGAAAGGGCAAAGTCCGCGGACAGCACAAGAACGGTAAATCGGCCAATAAACCAAGTCCGAAGCCCACTGCTCAGACTCTCCGAGGTCTCACAGGAATCAATAAAGGAGTCAATAGCATAGCCGGAGAGATGCGCTTGATCACATCGAGACCACGCGGCAGAAGTACACCCAGTCCGATCACATCGACCCAAGTGATCACGACGAAGACGCAGACTGCGGTGACGACCAGACACAGGATCGTTGACCTGATAACTGCTTCGCCTCTGCAGAGAGGACTGATCTTGTTGGAACCGCCGGCAAAAGCGGCCACCAACAAAGTGCCGGCGGTATTTCAACAGTATCCCAAGATCCAGCAACTTTATCCGGTTTATGGTGGAGTTCGTGGCATCGGTCAGCAGCACGCCACCAGAGCCAAAGGACACGACCTGCTGCAAGACGAGCAATTTGACCCGAGAAACTTGCAGCTAGACAAGGGTATCTACATACCTTTAAACTCGAGTCGGCGAGGCGCGTCGAATGTTTAATGGCGCGATCGGAAGCTAGGTTTACATATTTACATAAAAGAAAAAATAAAAAAATATCAGTTTAATAGATAAACAGTTAATTGTATCTTTAATAAAAAAATTTTTTAAATAAAAGAAATTATATTGTGTGCCAAAAATAATTTAAAAGTATATGAAATATAAATTATTTAACTTACAAAACATGTATTTTGCTATATACTTGACAATTTTAGAGAATCAAAAATCAACATAATTACAGTGTTAATAATCCGTATTGAGATCCGTATTCTGTTTGCTATTGAACATTTTTGCGAAAAGAAAACAGCATCGCAGGTAAAAACGAAAATACGCAGTGACCAATGAAATCAATCTATCAACACTGTTGTTAGCCAACGATGTGGTATTTTGTAGGACAACAAAGAGTATCGTTTTGTAGCTTCCAATCGTTTCCCATTCGCTTCCACGCGTCCGTCCACGCGCGTTAGACAGTAGAGATGCGGTATTGCGCGCAAAGCCTTGAAGATTAAACAAATTTGTTGAAATTTGATTTTTCCTATTATCTCTTTTTTGTTAGCTATTTCGCTCTGATTACGACCACATTATAGTCATCTTTGTTTGCACATAACATATGTTATCTATATTCGGCTATTAATACATAGTAATTTAGTCTAAATAGCCGTATATTTTGCGTTATTTCCACGTTTCTGTTATCTCAAATTATATGTAGATTGTTCTACGCAAAATGATTTTGCTGCATGTTTTGCCAAATAATGGCAAATTTTTATCGACAATTTTTCTTTTTTTTTTATGTGAGAATAAAAAATATTTATAAAGTGCTTTTACAATGCATCATTTGTTTGTTTGTTTGTCGAATCATTTTATACGAACATTCTACATATTTTAGCATCTATAAATAGTTGAATGAATCGTAAGTAAAATCTTATTGTTGCTGATATATTTGTGATTTATAAAACGTTATAATTTTACATGTAATATTGTGCTTAGATTGTAAAAATTAATGAATTGGTTACTTGATATTTGATTAGCAGAAAACTTTTGAGAATACACTGTGTGATTTTAAAAGAGCACATTGCACTTGTGTATTTTGTGTAGAAACATTAGTATTAATTAAGTTAAGATAAATCTACGTGTATACTTGTTTGCATGTTTAATGTGCACGAAGAAACATAAATTGAAAATATCTTTTTTTTATACATATATATATATATATGACATCGGATTTTTCTTTATGTGTTGTGACACTGACTGCGTTGCTTCTTTTTGTTGCGTTATAATCGAAGTATCTTGCGAGAGTGCTAGGTCGATAATAGGAAAACTTATCTAGGCCGATAGCACACACTATGGCCTTCAATCAAAACTTCCAATGACTTAGTTATCGATGAGCTTCGTGTACAGCCACGTTTCTGTGTGTTGGCTATCTAATGTATTGCGCGCATGTACTGTTTTGTATTTCCGGAGCTCAGATCGCGTTGTTTTCTCGGTGA
>QVNV01027140.1:0-10321 GCA_014825455.1 Pseudomyrmex pallidus
AAAATGTTGCTTTTTAAGTTTTTGTTTTCTAACATGTATAGGAGACTTATAACATTTAAATAAAATACTATGTTTTTTTTTTTAAATACGTAATAAATACGTACATATATGAGAAATCTTGTGTAGTGCATCGTATAACGTTTATACGTTTTATCGAGAGGGAACATGTCTCCGCTTTCGGCAACGTGTGTACGTACGTTTTCGTGCGTCGTCGATCTTCCGACGTGGGGAAGAGAGGCATGAGGTCGCAAATGTTTATCGACCTACCCTCCGTGTGTCAAGGGCCGCGTAAAAGGCAGGGAGGAGAAGAGGAGGAGGGGGTGGGCTTTAATCGGTAGCGAGTAATCGAGGCTGATTCGACGAGGTAAATTCGTCAGATGAAAGTAAATCGTGGAAAGGGAAAGCGCGCGCGAGGGTGCCGACTGTTGCGCGGGATACAACGCGGTGGCGTAACGGGGACGCTGCGCTGATTCTACAAATTCCATTCCCGTTTATAATTACGGGGGAAACGCGCGGGAGTGAACCGCGTCAGATGCCTCGCTTTTTCTCTCTCGCACATTCTCTCCGATATAATAATTATGCTCTTTTTGTTAATGATGATGTTTGGATGTGATATCGGGTTTATTCGGTTCTCCGTGTGTGATACGCAATACAGTTTTAAATGATTTGTAATTAGCGAAAATAATAATATCAAGCTTATTTGTTCTCATTCTCAAAGGGGGTTTAAATACTGTTATGAGTGCCGTTATTGTATATCTTTTAGATATATATATATATATATATTTTTTTTTAAATACCGCCAATTGTTTCGTCAACACGTAGTTATTTTACTATTCCGATAAAATTGCGAAAATTTACATGTTACATTTTTAAAACAGAACAGTGTGTACGAGTGTTTTTTTCGTTTTTTTTCTAACTGCATGATACTAATTGCATGATAATTCTATGCAAGCGCGAGATTCATCAGCACTTCGATACAAGATCAAACTCCGTTACAGAACACGTTGATTAATATAATGACGGTTAATTGTGAAGCACTTAACGAGTTTCCATTATAGCAAACTTCGATTATCCGAACCATGTTGTAACACACTGTCCGTAAATTATCGATGAGAATCGACAGGTCGTACGCGCGACAATGTGTTTCCGACTTATCACCGCGAAGCATCTGTATACAGTTTTCCTCGCATTATCAGAAAGAAAAATTATCGGCTTGCAAACTAAACCTGTGTCGTTAAAATTTGAGACGCGGTAAAATTAGTTTATAGATACTTCATTTCTCGGCTTATGTCCCGTGATCTTTGTCGATGACATTTAACTCTTCCGACCCACCCACGCTGTTCACGCGAAAAGAGATCTCTCTTTTTTTTCACTTTTTCTTGAAACTTCGCAGCTTCGCCAATCGCGGGAGAGATTTATTTCCGTGAGTTTCCGCCGCGTCCCTTGTTATTACGTCACTGATCACCTTACGCGAGATCGAGATGGCGGTTTGTCGTCGTCGTCTGGACGGCGGAATGATAAACTACGGTGCCGAGGGTTATCGGAGTCGACACCCCGGGCACGTGTGATAGAAAAAGATAGATTGAAAAAAAAGTGAGAAAAGAAAGGGAGAGAAAAGAGCGAATTTGCGTCGTCGGAGTTGACGACGACGGCTCCGGGGATCTTCGTCGGTCGGGTGCTTGCAAATTGCGCCTTAAAGTGGTGGAAAATCGGTGAGCGAAAGAGAGAGAGAGAAAGAGAGCGGCGAAATAAGTGAACCGTCTGACATTTATGGTTCGTCTCGGCGGGGCGTCTTCGATTCTAAGCGCGCGAGGGTATTTTAGCGGTGCGTTTAAACGCACGAGGAGAAGTGACGACAAGCGAGTTCTCTGTGTATCGCATAAAAGCTTCGCGGAAAGTTAGTTTTATGTACGTTGTTGTTATTGTCTCATTTACAGAAGAGTAATTATCTAAAAATACATATGACATTTTGTGTACCTTGCAATGTGTTTACGCGAAGTTGACATTTTTAAGCTGTTTACCGTTAAATTCAGGATTTCTACTTACTCTGTTTTTTTTTTTCTGTCGTTATTGTTGTGTTTATCTTGCTTCGAAATATTTAACACAATACGGAGGTAATTTGAGAGGATAAATTTTACAGTAAAAACCAAACTCTCTCCGTAGTTTCGCCACGTTTGTATTTGCCGACCGCAAAGCCATCGTCGACATAACATTATACGACTAAAGTTTACACTCTGGTAGGGAGTTAATTTGCAATATTTGAGCCCCGTTATAATTTATATGACCGGATGGTATCGCATATCTCGCCGTGGCATTCGCGTTGTTTGGAATTTCAAACGCAGAGCACTTCTCTATTACAATACCGTAGCCGGGATCGATTATACACGAGAGAGAGAGAGAGAGAGAAGGAGAGAGAGAGAGAGAGAGAGTGTGTGTGTGTGTGTGTGTGTGTGTATCTGTCTGTCTGGGATCTTGATTTCCTGAGTCAGGGGAATATTTCCATGTCATTGTGAAGAGAAGAGGGAACGCCATAGTCGGATCGCGCTCTATGAATCGTACAAATTGTACGAATGATTCGTGTTTCCTATTCAGGCATAAAGAATCTTGCAAGGGCTTTCTCTTTTCTTGAAAAGCGCTGCACATAGAAATGATTGCGATAAAAGCGAAAGGAGCGACGATAAGTCGGCGAGCATAAAAAAGCCGAAGAACCGCCGATAAATTTTGCCTAGACAGAGGCAAATCGCCGTATGAAATGGTAATTTCGGTCGCCATTGTAGAAAGACCGAAGGGATAGTTGATAAATCGCGACGGCACCGCCGCCACCCTCAAAGCAAGACCGATAGGGACGAAGAGGCGAGGTAATCGTTGGCAGTTTCGAATCCGTCCAAAATATCTCGTTCCCCCGATTTCTGGTCAGAATATCGGGGACAAAGAGATATGGAACTGTCCCTACAGAAATTCCGTCATCTTTTATAAGTGCTATTCAAGCTAAATTTATTCAAGGGAGAAAAAATTTACGCGATACTTTTAACACGTAAGAGTTTTACTACAATTTTTGCTACAATTTTTCTCAAAATTAGTTATCTTTTGCAATTTAATTCTTAATAGTCTGTCTATGTTTTATCTGTTAATTTTTCTGTACAAATTTCACGGAGAAATTAATTTCTGGACCAAAAAATTTTTTCGCGTTAGAAAGTCACATTGTTCCGTGACCTAATTTGCAAGATTAAAGACAATTGTTCCAAGGTGGTCGTATTTCGTTCGTAAAACTACATACGCCTAAGAAACTTAAGTTAACAGAAGAGAGAAAGACTTCGTAAATCATCCACTTTCTCTTTCTCCCTTTCTCGTTCTTTTGCAATTTCTTTCTCTTTCTTTACGTTCGCAAGGTTTCTCTCCCCATGGACGATAATTTATACTGGTAGCTCACGTCTTGCGCGAGAAAACGCGTAACTCGAGAGATATGTGGCGTATCTTCGCATCTTATCTTCGCGAGCGCAACGAAAGAGAACGGCGGCGGAGAGACATCCCGAAAACGAAAATAGCTCTTGAAACACTGCCGTTCTTTGATATCGCAAGCGCGCGCGCGCTCTTACACACGTTTCTCCCAAATAAATGCGCGCTCGTGCGAAAAGTTATCGGCGACACCGCGTTCTCGTCTCGAACAAAATGAGGAAGAAATAGCGTGAGATAGTTAATTAATTCTGATAGCGCCAGTCGCACATTTATTCCTATGTGATTACAAGCAACACGATGAAAATGAGGCAAGTTAAGTTTGTTTGTTTTTTTATTTATTTATTGAAACGTCAAGTAGCTGATTACATACTTTACGTATAAATCGTACGCGAATAGAAAGACACGAAAGTGTCTTTTCCGTAGACAGATTTTGTATCGCTTGGTTGGGAGTTGAACGGTGTTATATCGATTAGGAATAAGTCTGTCGGAAGTACAATAGCCGTTGTTATCATCTCACTGTGTGACCGATTGATTATTTAAAGCGTACGTGGATTAATTAACTGGCTACGGGGCGGATAGGGCTTCGAGGCACGGTCGCTGCCACAAAGGGTTCCCGCGCGCCGAAGTATCGTAATACCGTTAGCGCGCATGTCGCTAACTTTCGTTCGACAAATATTTGCTCGGTCAACGCGCAGCAACAAAAGTTAGCTTGGAAATGAGGCGACGGGGGCAATCTGACAGTCGTGTGTTTGATTAAGAGATGAAAAATACGGGGGGACACACCCGCGCAGTAGGAATTGCACAACCGCGTATAATATTTTCTTATCAATAGAAAAAGAATTTCTCTCTTTTTCCGCGGCACAAATATTTTATTTTCTCCGAGTGGAATTTTGTATTTTTCAGAATAAATCTGATGAGATTACACGAAAACAAATATTTTATTTAATCCACTCTTATTATTACACGAGTTCTCCTCCACGTTATTTGATTACAATTAGTCGGCTTCGGAGAAAGCGGAATAGAATAAATATTGAAGAGAACGCGCGCGGGCGGGAGCGGGCGGGGCGCGGAGATCTTCCGGGGCAAATTATAATTTGCAGGCACGTAAATCTCTCGCCGAAGCGACGCAAGTGGGACGAGGGAGAGGCGGCGGTAAGGAGCTTTATTTGCGGAAAGAAATGAGTAGACTCTTGTCGGTGCGTGTTTGCCAGAGAAAAGAGAAAGAGAGAAAGAGAGCATACGGGGAGAGTATACCACTCTTCTGCGGTATTCTCAAATATTTATAAGTCCTGCGGATTGGCGGAACACATCTCGTTTGAGAGAGAGACACACACGTCGCGCGCGCATACGCGCAATAACTCGCGTCGGAAAAACCGGTATTACCGCGCTCGTGACGTTTCCACAATTTTTTTTGCCGTTATTATCAGTCGTGTGGCGAGAAAATTGCGCGCATACGCAATTATGTAGTTACGGGCGTGTGCGCAGTTTCGGTGGGTCCGTTACACGTTGGGAGAAGGCCCGCGTGCGATATCATTAAAAATTCCAGGATAAACACATTCTTCGGCGAACGCACGCGATGAGACTCCGTTAAGTTTATTTTATCACCTCCGCCGTCCAATGTTTAATTCTAGAGATTACGTAGGGTACGTGTATATTATCACAGCGGTTGTTATCCTTTGCCCTGGCGCTAAGTTTCACGGTCCTTACGGCTGAACGTATACATATCCCCCGCTCGGCTTACCAGAGTTAAGGTTTACTACGTACATGATGTAGGACGTTCAGCCCTTGAAATATATTGCGTTAACTCTTAAATGAATCTTTGCTTAAGAGTCGGATTATACGTACAAAATACGATTACGCACACAATATATTTTCCGGAAGAAAACTGTGGAAAATCGAGAGAAAGTAAGAGTTTAGTATTTGTTGAAGATGTTGACGTCGCTATACAAAACTGACGTTTTCAAAACTTGCCAGTTCAAAACTTGCGATGATGACAGTTGCATAGCTTTTGACGGACGACATCGGCGATTCCGTCGCGAAGTTTAGACAAATCGCACAAATAAAAAGGATTTGCTAACTACAAATCCGTAATACCCTACTTTTAAAAAACTTTCCCCTTTAATCACGAAATCGTATAATTTTCTCGAAGAGCTGTGCGGTTCTTGATAACTTTTATCGTTTAACTAATTTTAATTAGAAAGAAAGATTTCGCAGATTCGACTTTTCCGCCCTTCTGGCGATATTTTTCGCGGTGATTACTTTGAGAAAAAAAAATCACAAGGAAGTGATCGAGAGATCTTTACACGTTCGAGATGCAAACCGCGAGTGTCTGATACTTTTATTTAAATTGAACATTGATATTCAAATTAAAACAGAAATACTCGAACTTCAGAGCTGAAAAAACTCGTGTAATTATTGGCAACTGTGAAAATTGCAAAACCACCATTTACCGCACACAAACATTTGTCGTACCTGTGTGACGTAACCTACAGTATAATTACTTTAAAAACGCAATGTAATCAAAGCCGCGTTGTAAAATGTTCCGCAACCGCCGGCCTGGAAACACGACATGTTTGTATCGTTTCGGCGGGCGCGGTCGGGGCTACCACAAACGCGAAATGTCCATATTTTCATTGTATTTTTTATATCCATGCAGATCGCGAGATTGCGAAATGGATTCGGCGTCGAGCGTGTCGGTCGACATCGCGCGAGATATATCAGCGAGGTATCTTAGATATTTATGATGCACGACCGACGGTTACATAGCGGCGGTCGCAACAGAGACGCCCCCGCGAGGTTGTAGAGATACATAAGGACCCCCGCGTTACATAGTGCCGCGATGCACGACATATGCCGTGACGTTTGGCCTCCCCCGCCGAGGGAGCGACCAACCCCACGTTTCGACGTTTTCTCTCTTTCTCGCGCTCTTCTCTCAGGCCACTCCCTGTCTTCCTCTCTCTTCCATCTCTCTCTCTCTCTCTCTCTCTCCCTCTTTCCGAATTTAATGGTGGAAAATTCAGCCAGCCAAAGTCAATAAGTTGTCCCCCCTACGAGTTCTCTACGGGGCCCCATTCGCACCGCCTGCTCGCTATGTAGCTTGTCCTCGCTCGAGCGCAATGGCGTAAGCTTCTCCCAGAAGACACATGTGGAGATATCATTTATATTTAAATTTCCTCTTGCACGTCACGTCTGTTCGTGTTCTTCAATGACGTTGCGCGGATATGAGTGTAAAGATTATTACCGAGACAAAGAGAATAGCGAGTCTCTCTCTACTGATTTAGAATATTTTAGTTTTCCTTTTCTTTTCTCTTCTTAAGTCTCTTTCTACAGTGTTTTAAGAAAAAAAAACCTGACTCTTTACGTGAGAGATAGGAGATGGTAATTTGATGGGAAATAATGAATTTGAGACATATCGCGTGTATCGATTTGAAAAACTTCGCTACCGCGAAAGAAAGAGAAACGATATTATAAATTACACTTCGATGATGATCTGCGGTGTTTCGTTGCGGTTTCGATAACGGCTGGAGTTATTGACGGCATTGCTGGCACATGACGACGGTGTTTCTTTCTCTTTTTTTTTTTTGGTTTTGCAATGAAGCGCGTCGTCTTCTACGCCAGTGCGTTGAGTACGCGCGCGTGGCGAAGACCGAACCGAGGGAAGACCGAAAGCAATTTGTACCCCTCCTCTCCCCAATACAGGCTTTACGTTTCGTTTCGGACGTTTATATTGTGCAATATATCGAGAGCAAGAGAATAGGCCTGCGCTTGGCTGCGCTCTGAATTGCCTCGGGAGAACGCGGTTTCGCGTGGAAAATGTAACGTTGGGAAGAAGTCCTTCCTTCTATCTTGTCTCTCTCCTCGTCTTTCTTCCGACGAGGATCGGGGACGTTGCCTAGTATTCTTATCGTCAAGAGGGGGAAGCACCTTGAAAAGGATTCAGAAAATTCCTCTCGCGACAAAGAGGAGACCGAGAGAGAGCTCGGGCGCCGGCGCTTTGTCCCGCTCGGTTTCTTTTCACGATACACTTATTTATTCATAAGGGCCTAAGAATTTCTTTGCGCAGAAAATCATTCTTAAATCTCGACATCAACTCGCCTTGCAAATTTCCGTGATCTAGTACGCCTCTTGTTATGATGCAAATGCGAGAGAGGAAAAGAAAATGTTTTTTGCCGTGGAGAAAATATATTCGTCTTCAGCGCAAAAATTTTATTGCGCACGCGCGCTATCATTTTGACTATTTGATTAATCTTAAATCGAGAAATTTTCTCATGTGCAAAAAATGTAACGCGCAATCGTTTTTCAACGTGCAAAAATGTGTTCGAGAAAAGTTTTGTTTTTTTTTTTTACTTCGTCTCTTTTCCCGGGAGAGAATATCCGATAAAATCGAATCTAGAAGTCGGTATGGTTTACGATCTGCGTACAAGCTTTCCGAGTTATCTCGCGTGTGGCTCGTAGAAAGAGAGAAACGGAGAGAAAGAGGGAGAGAAAGACTCTATGTTTTCCTTTTCATCTTCTAAAAATAACGGGATTGCACGCGAATCCCTTGCTTGTGGATTCGAAAATACCGTAGCACCGGGCGGTGACACCGCTTTCGTTTTGCCCGGCGTCATGAATATCGTCCAGAACCTAGTCCCGTGCCAAAATCAAGCCCCTCGTTTCCACGTACTCATTTCTAACAATTCCGAAACTGTTCCGAATCAGGAGCCAATTCCAAGGAATCCGGGAGCGATCGTTTGCAGCCGACGCGTTTTAATTGAAACGTCCGAAATATACAGTCCGCTCATTATGACAGTTAATGCGCCTGAAACCTTGATTCTCTTCCCACACAAAGAGATGAATATTAAGTTTCTTCTTCAAATCAGTTCAATTTTTCATCTGACCTCAATTCGGAGAATTCAATTTTGTCTAAAAAGTCGTGTAGCTTGGGGTCACGTTCGAAACGGAAAAAGGAGAGTTAAGTGCGCGTATCGCAAGTGTAAAATTTCCGAGAACAAAGTAAACGCGCGTGCGGACGAAGCGGAAGCGACAGGATGACTTTTTTAATGCAATCGTGTCGCCGGTGAAGCGGCTCTCGAAACCCTTTGTGCTGCCGACGCACAGTTTTATGCGAGCGTGTGCCGGCCGCGCGGACCCCGCGCGTTTATAAGGTCGCCAAAGTGCAAGAGTTCACGAGGAGTAAATCACGTGGCATTAAGATTAACAACAGTGGGAGTTATCAGCCACCCCGGCGCGGCTGTGGTATATATTTAGCGCCTGCTTCATCGGCTGGCCGTTTATTATCACTTTACGACACTCTTTTTATTACTTCTACTCGCCTTGCGATACGCTATTCTAGCGCAATTTCTCGCGTGCATTTGCTACGCGTAACCGCCGATCGTACAATACTCGCCAACTCGGTCGTTAATTGTTTTTTTTTTTTTTTTAATTCAGTTACGAGTCGCGGCTTTTTTTGTGCAAAATGTGTGTTTTAATTGTCTCTCTCTCACCACTAAAAACTTTTGAGAGTTTTTTTTTTAAACAAATGATTATTAAAACAATATTTTTTACTTATATTTTCTTTATTTTCATTTTATAGTTTTTACTAGAAATATATGGGGGTTTTCTATTTGTTTATTTTCTGTTTCTGAAAAATACGATCATATTTCAGTGAGTAATGTAAACAAATGTGTCGTTTTGATGTGTATTGCATTTTTTATTTCTTTCCTCTCTCTCTCTCTTTCTCTCTGTCGGAATCGAAAGAACTTTGTACAGTCGAAAATCCACGTGTTCTCATTGTCGAGCACGTACGCGGCGGTATCACCTTGGATTTCTCTCAGTAAAGTTGAAAAAGAACGTGTATCCGCGTGACAACTGATTCGATTCAGCTCACGTTGTTGTCCTTGTTCGCTCCGCAGACCTTTTCGAAATCCGGCTTTGTAACGAATGCAAGAAGTTTCGAAACGATCGCCGTCGCGGATTGATCTTAATCGTGTGCGATTTGCCGCGCAAAGTCGAAGTGTAATCTTTTGCGGCGAAACTTTCTGAAAATTACGAAGAATGTCTTTGAAATGTCGCTTTGTAGCACGGGGTCGTTGCGATAAACACGGCGCCCCGCAGTTATCGCGAAAAAAAGTCATGAATGAGCACATCGGCGCGCTAAAGGAGAGATGACTCATTGCTCAACCCTCATTTCTGCCTCGTTTTTGCCGCGATATTTATATATAACCAGCGGCTCTCTTACACGCGCGGTACGTTTGCGGGCGCGAACACCACGTGTGCGACACGAAGAGCTTATACATCATGGACTTCTCTCGGGCTTTCTAAATTTAGCCGCGGCCGTCAAGTCCGCGCACCGTCAGCTGCCAAAAGCCTCGTGAAAGTGCGCGCGCGCACGGTAAGAAGGGGATGACAGCGCGCATCGTTCCAGATCCGACGTGATTTCGTAACGCGACGCACAAAGGGACGGAAAGGGAGAAACGCAGATGAGAAAGCGCAGAAGGTGGAACGAGAAGACGGGGGGAAAGAATCGGAGCGAATGAACCGTTCCTTTTTCGTTATGTATTCCCTCTTCCCGCGTCGTCACGCACGTGCGCCGATCGTCCCGAGATCGTTCGCCGATTCGCGCGCTGTGACTGCGGCCATTTATTCGTCGGACAGCTCCCGTGCGCCGAGAAACGTTGCTTAACACAACCACCACGAGCCACCAATGCTCTCTCGATCGTCGATCTCTCGCCAGCTGCGATTCGTGTTTTAAACGCCCTGAAATAATTTAACGACTGTTGAGATTAATCGTCGCGAGTATAAAACCGCGTTTGAGTTAAGAAGTGTCTGTTTTTTGGGAAAAGCCGCCATTTTATTTCTATATTCTAATGCAATTGTTTTTAGG
>QVNV01027141.1:0-11968 GCA_014825455.1 Pseudomyrmex pallidus
AACTATTACATACCAAGTTTCATTCAAATCGTTTGAAAATCAAGAAAGTTATTCCATTTGATCATATATGATACATTGCCAGTTAACCGTTTAAGTGAAGTCGGAAATTTTGTCTCGAAAGTTCATTTCACCTATAATGTCGCGCTACATAGTTTGTACGCACGATCACTGGTTTGTCCATCGACGAAGCTAATCGAAGTTCGCGCGTTATTGCGCCGCGTCGTGTTATCGCAATGTCGTTGTTATCATATACAAAATGATGGTCGTATCGGTTGTACAGACCCGCGTTTCCAAATTAAAACGTCGATCCGACATCGATAACGACGTCATGTAATTAACGCGTGCGCCACCTCTATTTCAATTACAAATTTTATTCAATATTTATACGCCGACTTTTTACCAATCGGCGGGGAAGCTCTCTCGCGCGCGTTGCAGAATGCGGTATCCGTGTTTCGGCTTGCTCGCGTGAAAACTGAAAATGGCTCGTTAAGCTAGTCAATTACGCGCGTTGTTTGTCTTGCGCAAGCTTCGCGAGAGATATTTCACTATGTGCATGTGTGCGTGTGCGTGGGCGTGTGTGTGTGCGCGCGCGCGTGTGTGTATGACAAAGCCGCAGAGATTTTTTCGCCGCGACTGTAACGAACTTCCAATCGAATCGGTTGTTTGCAAAACCGCATTAGTGACGGACGGTCAGATTTAAAAAGAATAGAGAAAAAAAACTATCAACGAAATATGATTTTCTGTCAGTTTTCGCGCAAGTCCCACGGATGAGTGAATATCTGCAAATCGACGACTCAAAAAACATTGCGCGCGCGCGCGCGCGCGTGCGCAATGATTTCGTAATGCACTTCCATACAAAACACGCACATACACTTCCGGAAAATTAGATTAATTGTAGAATTCAATTATTACACCGTGAACGCTCGAAAATTAAATGCCGTGCTTGATATTCCGTTGCTTTGCTGCTGAAGCACGTGCTTTCGGATGTACATAATCATGCGGTTTTACAGATGACTAATTCAATTGTAATTTTAGAATCATTTGTTGGTACGAGGCGGCCGCGTATATACGAATAGAGTATTACAATGTTAATTGGCCGTGTCGAGATTCATCGTTGCGGTTTCGAGTGACTACACTTGGAAATCGCGCGCATTAAATCGTCGTCGTCGTCGGAGAAAATACGAGACGGAGTTGACACACGGGCGCTCCTCTTAAAGAGAGGATCTGAAAGGCAAATTTAATAGCACGAGAAGAGCTAATGAATAAAAAAAACGATTGAATGATATAAAAGCGTGGAACTCGGCTCTCGAGTCGGCCGCGTCGACGACCGACGATACAATTTGAAAGACGGATTTAAAGAATCACCGAAGCATAAAAAAAAACGACCGCGGGAAAAAAGAACGGGGGGAAGTGATTGCAAAAGTGAGAGAGAGAGAGAGAGAGAGTACATTTTCATTCGGTTCGCGGTGCAAGTGCGCGATTTTCGAGAAAATATGTTTTTCAAAGACCAACAAAATGTACACGCTTCGGCAAGCAGATAGCGCAGGCGGTCGATTCACACGTTTCACTCGAGCGTGTAAAATGGGACAAAAATGGTTTTGTTTTAGACCGGGGAAGAGAAATAGAGAATGAAATTTTCGGATATGCACACACGGCGTGTTTTCTTGTAAAATTCTTGCGTGTCAATTTTCGCTACTTAACGATCCAACACGAGAAAGTGTCATCTGACGCGAATTTTTACATGCTTCTTTTAATTTGGAAAAAAAAAAAAAAATTGCAACGTTCGGTTCTACATTTCTGCTTGAGCTGATTCGCATCGACGAGATACTCACTCGGATCTTTGACCGCTGTGATGACGAGGCGGAAGCCGTTCATGTTGGTGCCCCAGGCGTCGGTGACGTATCTCAACGTCACGAAGTTGGTGCGCGTATAAATCGCGCCCACGGTCTGCTTCGTGTTTCTGCAAGATAGGTCCGCCTGGAAACAAAAGAAAATTGCGTTCGTCGAGCGTGTGTGTATGTGCCACTTGAAAGAGAAAGAGAGAGAGACAGAGAGTGAGTGAAGAGGGGAAGTTTGGATGGTTTTTTGCGGACGCTTGTGCTAACGATGCAAATGTCACGAGCGCGCGATATCGAGCGAACAACGTACATATATATATACACAGAGAGGGAGCGAACGCGCGCTTGATTTACGCGGATAGTTTTTATATCGCCGCGAACTAAAAGTCTTCGCAATCGATGCTGTTCGAGGGAACGTCACGGGAGACTTTGATTTATATTGTTACGCATCTGCGAGTAAAAAAGTGTATTCAACACGCAAACTTCGTGTACCTGTTTTAATCCTAAAAAGATAGACAAGTTTTTCTCGTTTGACGTTTTTTTTTTTTTTGGTTCTTTTGTTTACGTTCAAGTACATATTTTTCATTTTTTCGTTGAAATATGTTTTTTTTTTATTTTTTCGCAGCTCTCAACCGGCGACGATAAAAAAAGATGGCGGTTTTTGTGAGAAATGACAAACGACGGAGTCCACACACACAGCTTTTAGAAAGAACCGAACAAACGTCAGAAAACGTCGTTTCCCGGTAATGACCGAGCAGGTTTTGATAAAGCGACCTTTCGTACTCGCAGTACGAGATTTGCTCTTTTTTTTTTTTTTTGTAAGAAGCTTATGTCGGAACACATTTGTAAATCAGCATTAAAGCACGACTTGACGCGAAACAAAAATGACGCGGCCGAGTGGATAATCCTGAAATACGAGTTGCGGCAATATCAATTCGAGTAGCGGCAACGGCACACCGTGGTCGTACGCGCACAAGAAATTTATTCGTAGATTTACACTGCGGTATCTCGTTCGTTTGCCTCGAGACACGTAACACTTGTTGCACCTCCGCGCGCAACCGAAACGCGCAAGAAACCGAAAACAAACGGTTGCATCGTCGTGAGAGGATAAAAAAAAAAAAAAAAAAAAAAAAAAAACGAGTGTTTCGCGTGGCGGTAACTTCCGTTCGGAAACTGCGTGTGTACAAATATCGGTGCACCGCGCACAATGTTGTCATACTTTTATGCGCACGGTCAATAAAAGAAAGAAATAAAAATCAGAAAAAATTGGATGTGAAACATTATTTGCCAGATCAGTGACTGAGAAAATTATTTCATTCCCAAACTCGATCTTCTTTTGTTTTTTTTCCTCCCCACGATTGCGCTTTATTTGAATGCCGAACGTGAAGAAGTTTTGTTCGTTAAAAGGCCGCGCAAAACGTGTGTGCGGTTGCATTTCGCGAGCTTATCGCGCCGCGTGTATCTGGCGTATCTCGCGAAAATCGTAATTTCGCGCGGTGGAAAATTCAGGATGATAAAAAGAGAAAGTTGTGCGATGATAACAGTTGAAATTACATTCCGCGCATGCTTTCCCGCGGAATAAATAACTTTTATTGAAATTTCAACTTTGTTGCGTTCAAGCGCGGCGGATTGATAATCCCGCGTTTTTTATTTATACGCATACGGTGTGTAATGTGAATATAGTTTTTTCTCTCTCTCTCTCTCTTTCTCTTGATTTTATAAATTTAATTTCACTGTTGCCGAACATTTATCGTCACCCTATCATTAGCTGCTTGATAACCGTCTTCACCTCCCGTCCCAATTAGCGCGGACGAGCGGTCGAGTTTTGCGGCGGATAATCCGCGTTTAATTATCCTTTCTCGACTCTTATCGTCTTTTCGTTTTCATCATTCGTTTTCCCTCGCTCTCTTTGTGTCACTTTCTTCTCTCGTCTTTTGGAACGACAACGCAGCATTACATAATCTCTCCGCAAGTAAATGAAAATAATTACAACTTCGAATAATGCGCAAAGCTTCGAGAACGCGAGACAATTAGTTGTACTGAGAATTTTCGTGAATTTGACTTTCTTATCAAAACCAAGAAAACAAAAATTGTATTAATTGCGTGCGTGTATGTTTCTAGAGAAAAACAATTAAATTTAAGAAAATTTTTAGTAGACGCTCAAATAATTGCAGTTTGTCATTTATATTTTTTATATTTTTTTCAGAACTACATCCGTGACCACGGGATCGAACGCTGCTTCGGTGAGTAATTGTATCCAATATTAACGACATCGCGCGATACGCATACAGAGAGAGTAATTAAAAACAAATTAATAATATTGAAAAGCGAAAGCGGAAACAACGTGAATCTAACAACGTTATTATCCATCTAATGATTTATTAGTTCCCTTACATTTTGCACACTTGTGCACATATCCTGCATCGGTGGGAACTATTGCACACGTTCATCGTTGATTGTTGCGAGCAAATGAAGCTTTCAATATACGTCAATTCATTTCGCCAGCTTCATTGTTATTATATCATTAGCCGCGCGTATTGCGATTATTCAAGCGGACTATATTAAATCGCGGCAACCGTTCGCGTTTATTTTTCAAGTGGTCCGGCGCGCCGAGTTTCCGCGAATTTGAATGACACGTTAATGCACTCACTTATCATTACCGCATTATCTATTTTACGAACGAGTTTTCGATATTTTCCCCAAATTGCCCTCGAAAATTTTACAATAAAATAAACCGAATTATCCGCGATAGCACCGCGCGGTGCTCTCGCTTATTCGTATTATTGGCTTATTCTCGCAGTATCGGCGAGAAATTGCATTTAATTCTCGATTATATGCGATCACCGGCGAAATTCGATTTCGCGACTATCTGTTTCTCTTATCTTTTTTTTTTTTTTATTTTTTATTTTTTTATGTCTATTGCTCGTTTTCAACCGCGTTTTATTCGCGTGAAATCCCGACCTAACAATTGCGACAACAAACATCACGATCTCGAGAATCTAATTGCCGAATCTAAAGTCCCTCCGTCGCGTTGAACGGAATAGGTTAGCCTAATTTGCGATCGCATTATTATCGGCAATACAGTCGGCGCATTCACTCACTCACGGGCTTGATCTATAGGGTCTATTTGCGCGCGGCAAATTGTGTACTCTCTCTGCCGGTAGTACTAGGATTGTGCGCGTCCGCGAACGGCGGTTTAATAACGTGCTCACCGATCGACCGCATGTCAACCGGTCGAGCACTTGTCAATTCCAACGACGAGAGTCATCGATCATGCACGAAACGTAGGGTTAAGTAATCTGCGTTCGAGCGCGAGCGGACACAGCCCGAACTGTAGAGAGAACGCGTATATAAGCTGGCAGCAGCGAGAAGGGTTGCTCTTGTGCAGGCGGAGACTGTTGTGTGCAGAGAGCGAGCGCGCGTTGTGCAAAATTACGACAAACGACATGACGTTTGTATGAACGCGCGCGTTCGGAACGAACGGAGATCGATTTCGAAGAGAAATCAACGATAAGTATTGAACCTACGCTCTTCGAAACAGTTGACTTTTTTTTTATCCAACCTGGTGGAACAATTGAATCAGTTTCGGGAGAGTCGTAAATTTTTTCAAAATAAATTTTTGTCATTGGGTAACGCGATTGATTTAATTTTTTTTGCGAGGCAAAGTCGCGAACAATTTTCTTGCTCGCAACTCTTTGACGAAAGGAGTGAAATTCCGTGGATATTCGGCGGATCAATTCTGTATAAAGTCTGCAAAAGCGTGAGAAACCAAAGATCGGAAAGATTCGTCTCAAGGGGGTCAATGAATCGAAGCGGGAGAGATCGAAGCGCGCGCGCGCGCGCGAAGGGAAAGTCCGGTTTT
Source organism: Pseudomyrmex pallidus (assembly GCA_014825455.1). Lineage (NCBI taxonomy): Eukaryota > Metazoa > Arthropoda > Insecta > Hymenoptera > Formicidae > Pseudomyrmex > Pseudomyrmex pallidus. The sequence continues at coordinate 5,701 of QVNV01027141.1, forward strand.
AAGACGAGTTCGGAGATCGCGCGAGAGTAGATACATCTTCGGGGGAGAGAACGTTTTCTGAATGGTAATGCTGTGTGTGATGCGAAACGCGAGCGAATGGAGGGGCCGTGCCCGTAAAGAGGACCACCTAATCTGCATTTACATGGCTTTTCAGCGTATCTCGCGGAGAATGGAACGGGGAGAGAAGCCTCGAAGGTGCAATCTCTCTTTCGTCGGCTTTCTCGCCGGCGAAAGAAGGTTCTCTTCGTGCGAGTTTACGACAATGCGCGCACGCGCTCGCGCGCCCCGTCGGTTGGTTTCCGTCGAAGAGGTTTCGGAAGGAGAATCGCCGCCGAGAGTGGGCGACCGAGAGAGGCCATTGTCGTGTGTGCAAACAACGGAATCCTCCTTTTGAGGATACGCCGCGGCGACTCCCGGTTCTGAAATCCCGATCGGGAAAACAGCCCGGAGCGCGTAATATTTCGCCGCCGTTGTAAAAGATGCGCTCTAAACGTAAATAGCGTAAAATATTACGGGAAGAAGGTATCGAATTTTATAATCCGGTGTGAAACTCGATGGAGAGATTATCGAGCGACGAGATCGCGATTTCGGTCTTCGCGAAGTAGCAGCGAATATTTAAAAGGGATACTTTCCCCATTACGGACGCGAGACGCGTCATAACGCCTTACGTAGTGAAGGATGAATGATGAGCACGTTATGAGTCTGAATATACAGCCCGTAACGTGTTACACATTTGTTCGAACTTGCGTAAGCTCGAACATTTTCGTAACGATAGGCAATAATATTATCGATAGCTCGAAATATACTCGTATTTCTGCGTCGTGTGTGTTTATCATAAAATTTGTCACGTTTCCAATAATAGCATTGCACTTTCGTCGGTATAAATTCCACTTGGAGATTTTTACGCAGTTTCTGGGAAAATACGCGCGTTTTTATTATCAACATGACACGAGATTCGCGCGTGAAATTTCTTTTCTCCAAAAAAAAAAAAATGCCGGTGTCAATGTTTACTTTGCTACGAGAGCGACTGATTTTTAGTTCGATCTTGCTAATACGATTCACAGAAAGAGAAAATTTATTGCACATCTCCTTTTATTTACGAGTGACAACATATGACGATAATTTTCGTTTTCATCGTAAAGATCTAAAAGAGATCTTTCATCATGTTTTACGCGAATTTATTTCACGAGATAATTTTATTCCATCTTGACAAATATTTGCCCGTGCTCTATTTTGAGTTGAATCGCCTTCCTGAGAGCTCAACCCGTACCTAGTGTCTATCGATCCGTGAAGCACAACAAAAACGTCATGTTTGTCCTGCAGGTTTTTTTTTTTTTTTTTTACGAATAGGAGGAGAACGTCAAACGGAAGGACGAATTATATTTGTATTTCCTTTGAGGTTTTCGGACATACATACGTGAGATTCGTTTGAGAAATTTTTTGCGTTTCAATTTTCCGTAAATCCACTTTAAACTCGTTTTGAGAGGCTCTTTTTTACAATCAAATATTCGAAGAGAGAAAAATCTCTTTGAAATAATAATTGCAAAGAAGGTATGGAGTTCGTTTTCTCTCTTTTTCTCTTTTCATTCACTTCTTTAAACTAAGTTTTGTCAAGAGACAACTTGGAACTACCTAAAAAAAAAGAAGAAGAAGAAGAAGAAGAAGAAAAAAAAACAAATTTAGTTTTGTATTTCTCGCGAGTTACTAAATTGAATGCAAGAAACGGACATCTCAGCAACGGGCATTTCAGCGGTAAAAGCTTGCGAAAACCATTACACCGACGGCCGGCGGGGGAGCGCCGCCGCTTTTCTTCGTGCGATCACGAATTCCGCCCCCTCGAAATCGCTCGGGCGAACTTGGAAAGCGATGAGATCCAGATGGCTGCTAGTTTCGCAAACTTCGCTGACCAATTTCTCGCGAGCGAGAGAGGCGGCAGAAGCAGGAGGAGATGGGAAGGAGAGGGAGACGAAGGGGAGGAACCTCGGGACATTACGCGGACGCTATGGTGGTGACGCTCTTATAATTAATGACCCCATAAACCGGCATTATCGTAACGACGCACCGCGCGCTGTAATATCGATCTCTCCTCTCGTTGGTGAGAGAGTCTTTAGTGTAGAAGCGTGAAAACACACTTCTGCCCGCGCCCCTACTAGTCATAATTAATTAGATAGCAATCAAAAATATTATAGTTCACCGAGCGCGGGGATCATCTCCTTTCGAAACGGTAAATTATCATAATAATGAGTGCGGAAAACGCGTTCCCCTCCCTCCACCACATTGTGATTTACAAGAGATTGAACGAGCGTGTATGGAATTATGAATGACGCGATTACATGCGAATAAACTACAGATAAATACTTTCTGTCTCGCTTAATATTTTCCGTGCACGTCATGTCGATCGTATTTATCGTCTTTCTCCTCGGTCGTTTCATTTTAGTGACAATTTTGTGTTTCGGGATATTAAATATTGCGCAATTTTTGCAAAGAGCGAAAGAGAGAGAGAGCAGTTTATGAATAAAGCATACTCTCGAAAATCTTTTATATGCAAATTCAGCATCACGTGTCCGCTAATCGAATATTAATTCTTCCGCTCTATTATCAGTCAATTTTGACAAACAAAAGTTTTCGAACGCATTTCCATAACACAGAGGAAAAACTTCGTTATATTCTGTGAGATCTTGCCGCGTAAAAGAATAATTTAAAAAAATTTAATACTCCAGTTAATACTTCCTTCAATTCTTCTTTCTATTTTTTTTTTTTTTTTTTTTTTAAACCCTTCTTGTGTTCTCGTCGTAGATTATTATGTATTTCATTCTCGAAGTTAAATACTACAAATTTTGACGAGCTTTATACACGCAAGAGAAAAACGCACGCGAAAAACTTAGTTTCGCGTCGCTTTTCTGTATGTCCGCGAGGAGGAAGAGGAGGAGGGGGGGGTAGGCGGTAGGGAGAAAAGAACAGAAGAGGCCGCGGCCGCACGGCGAAAACGTAAAAGTAATTTGTCGGATGAAAGCGCCGAAGTATAACGCGCGAGAGGCAGAGAGAAAGAGAGAGAGAGAGAGAGAGAGAGAGAGCAAGACCCGGCGAACTTTTATATTTCAACTTTTAATCCGTCAAAGCGTTCATCAGGGAAAATTTGCGCGAGAAAAAAAATTAATCTGATGAAATGGCTCGGGAAAGAGTGTGGACGCGGCGGAGATAGAGAGCGCGCGGCTTAATAACGGAATGAAATACTGCCACTTATAGGGCACAGTTGGATGAAAATAAATACAGGGTGGTAGATGGGACGATACGGATAATACGTTTATTATTTCCGAAATGATGTTTCGCAAAGTTTCCATTACACCGTAGTGTAGCTTCCCCGTAGTGTGACGACGAAACGGTAAAGCGACGTAGCCGTAATGCGACTGCCAACGGTACTTTCAACTACGATCGTCGTCGTCGTCGTTGTCTGTGCAATTTTCTAGTGTAACGGTAAGAAAGGTCGTTTTTTTTTCTCTTCCCTCTCTGGGGATAATTAACCGTGGAAGCCTCGTAAAAATTCTGACGGAACAGACACTCGATAAAAATGTATACGCTCGTCGCGAAAGGCGACGACCGCGCGACACGCACCGGTGTTATTGCAACGACGCGCGAATCGCCGTCTCCGCGAATTTATCAGGCCGATATAGCGGCGCGGAACGTTGAGAAAAATGTTTACGGCAACAATATTGTCGTAAGCGCTCTCTCTCTCTCTCTTCCGCGTGCTTATACAGCTATATACGCACGCCTAGGCTTGAAAAAGTTTTTGTTACAGAGCGGGCAAGCTTTTATTAAAGTTACGGTAATAATCACTTTACTATAAGCTCTTCGTCTGTTAACTTTGCAGATTTTGCGAGCCCGCGCCTGTGTTCCGGGTTGGTCATAAATTTTAAAGTAAAAACCACCGTCCCTCGCGGTTTACGCGAGAGTCTTCTTCGAATCTAATCTTCGTGGAGCAACTTTCGACGCAAGAAAATTCCTTTATTACTCACGATCAGCGAAGCGAATGTTCGCGGGTGTTTTATTTATTTCGCGTTAAGACAAATTTATTCGTAAGAGAGAATAGAGAAGAGCTAAACGTGTTCTACTCGTTGTTGGCAAATTGCAAAGATCAATCAATCGCGCAATACGTCGTCCGAGCGTTCGTTTCGAACGATAAAGCATTTCAATTATAATCGCGTATAATCAGGAACTCGGTATTTACGTAGCCCGCGGTTCTCGCACCAATACATCAACCTCAGACATCGCTTTCCCGGATTATCGCTATTAAGCATCGCTCCCATAAATACGCTCGTTGCGACACACACGTGCCAGCCCTTCGAGATCTTAATCAAACAAATCGGGAATTACGACGGAGTAAATTAATAACGCTTGTCGCTGCAACATCGTCTCTCCTTCTCTCTCTCTCTCTCTCTGTCTCTCGGCATCGCTCGATTGGCCCAACAAGCTTAATAGGGGGCCCGCCATTCGTCTCGCGGGATCGATCGCGGCGCAACCTCTTGCACGAATACGAGCCCGGAGCTTATCGAAAGACACGACGACGTGACGCGACGGGAGGGAAAAGGAAGTCAGCGAATAGAAACCACGAAATCACGGGTCACATGTACAAAATAGGAACACGCTTCTCTTCTGCGCTTTCCGCCAAACTCGCTCGCGAACCAAGAACCCCTGAAAAGCTTTCGGAAAAGGAGGCATCTCTCCCCGGTTTATCATAATTGCATCTCGCGGCGTCCAAGCCCGGGCTTTCTCTCTCGCCTAACGAGCGTGCAGGCTGCAGGTAGCGCGCGGTAGCTCCGGGAAATTAGTATCCGGGCTAGTTTATGCGAGAGGCTACACCGTAGTATACAAGCCATGAATTATGGATGCATCGGGGACCGAGTCCGCGCGCGCGCGTTTTTTCGCGCTTTCGCCGCAAGCGCGTCTCGTCGTCGCTTGCACGATTTCGCGGAACGGTTTTTCACACGTGCGGAAACAACAATTCTCCCAAGCGCGAGAAATGTCAGCGTGAATATATTCGCTCGCCGCGTTGTGTGTGTAGAAAACAAGAAAGTCATCCGGAAGAGAAAGTATCTTCGTAAAAATCTCTTTTTGTGAAGAAAAGAAATCGTCCCCTCGTCTACGCGAGCGCGCGTTATTAATTCAATCGCACGCGCGCGACGTTGCGTGCGTCTGACCTGTGCTCGTTTGTTCTCCTGGCCGATGTTTTTATCTCTTCGTTACGCTACTTTTTTTTTTTTTTTAATGTCGCCGTCGTCTTTCAACGCTAAAGAGTCACAACACGGTCGCGTCGCGGTTCACCGGGAAATTCTTTCCCTATGCGGGAATTAATTAAATTTCGGCGCAGCCATCCGGTGCGATCCGCTCTCTCTCTCTCTCTCTCTCTCTTCCCGTTTATTCTCTCGCGTTTTCTACTCGAGTCTTCCTCTCTCTCTCTTTTCGGTGGCTTTTCCGCGCGGTTAATTCGCGCCTCGAGAAGTCCGTGCCAAGACCGAGTGGAAAATAAGCGAGTGTAAACTCCTCCGCGCTAATACACCGGCGCGCAAGGTTTCCCGCGTTCTATCAGTGAATTATTCCGCGATACTTTGATCGTGGAATTTGCTTCGCGAGGCAGATAGCTACGGGATAATTAAGATGTAATTTGTGTTTTGCGCAAATATCTTGGCTCGTTGCGCACAGTTTTACTCGCGGGATCGTGTTTAAATTTCATCGAGATTCTCAATCGAGCTCGTTTGCTCTTCGACGAGCGAGATGAGAGACATCAATATTATCTAAGATACACACAATACGGTACGCGTACGTACATGGCAATCAGTTACGTGTAGTGGAACCGCATCTCGTAGCAGAAATTTAGCACGACACAATAGGAGGGATTAGTTCCAACGGGATCGTGGAACTTCCATTGTTGGGATTCAGTCGAACCCATCTCCGTCAGTGCACCGCTGGATTGTACTGACAGTCGGACGATCCATCAGCTAATCAGTTCGCCCGACGTGTTTCTTGGAGTGTGCCCCGCTTTGCATGCGGGCCGCAAAACGTCCATGCGGGTACTAAGATCGCTTTTATTCGCAAATGAGACGAGTGCGGAGACGTTTTTGCGAGAGATATTATTTGCAGATGAAAACACATTTCTTATTTATTGTCAACAAGGAAAAACAAATTATAATATAAAAACACGTAAGGCTCCAATTTTGTAAAAAACTTGTAGAAATGAGATGGCCAATGCGAGCCTGACACAGTTGACAGTGTG
>QVNV01027142.1:0-27405 GCA_014825455.1 Pseudomyrmex pallidus
ACGCATAATAACGCGCGCGAGGGAAGATTAGTTCTCTTTGTCGGTTTCGCAAATCTGCTGCGCGATGGACCGGTCGGAACTCGCCGTCGACTTCGCCGCGACGACAGTTTCGATGCTGCCGCATCGTTGCGCCCGACGCGGGGCGCAATACAGTAATACCGACGTTCGCAATCGACCACCGGAAGAACACGACGCGGCGACAGCCCGCGTATGAGATTACGTTCACCGGGATGGAGATTGAATTCGAGCTGTAATCTCGACGAGTTGTCACTTTGCTACGACGACGTTACGGTAGTAATGTAAAACCAATTGTTGCATTTGATTTTGCTGAAAGCGAAATATTACGTAGCGGAACGAGATAGCCGCTTTGACACATACACACGCGAATTATTATTTATCTCTCGAAAAAACAATTATTTAAAAAAAAAAACGAGTAAAAGACTCGAGTTGATAAACACACACGTGATTCATGCTCGCGCGCGATAAGAGAGAAAGAATTTTAGAAATTTCACATCTCGCAAAATTAAAACGTGAGTTCTCTTGAAAATATTGTCGCGATAAACACATTTTCGCGCGCTTATATTATTTTATTTTATTTTTCTCTATCGATGCTGCTCGCGACTGTCACGCCAAGCGAAGCGTTTCACTACGCGTTCATTCACTTCGTAGAAATAATTAATTAAAAGTTGGCGATAGCTGTGTCTCTCTCTCTCTCTCCGTTCTGTCCTCGCACGCGCGCGCGCGCGCGCGTTATCATCGAAACGAATAGAACAACACTATGTTTCTCTTTGCAGTGCGCAGTTGCGTCGTTGCGTAAGCCGCGTTACACGCCGCTAGAAAGCGTCGCTGACATTAAACTTCGCTATCGCGCCGCTCGCGCGTTTATTTTTCCGCCTACTTTTGCGAGGTATCGGCGAATTTTTGTCTGGCCTACTTCGTCTTATCGCGCTACTGTTAAGCAAGTAGGAGGACTGCGCTACTAGCTCGCGCTTAATTTGTATCCATCTCTCTCTTCCTCCCTTCCTCCCTCGTTCTTTCTCTTTCTTCTCCGACTGCCGCCGCCTCGTCGTCGTCGTCGTCGTCTACGCCTTGTCATTGAAAGTGTTCAAGATCTAGTGCAGAACGTAGTTGTGCATATTGTGCTGCTGCTGACTGCACACGTCACGCAAGACGTCCCTCGCGAGTCGAGAGATTATTATCGAGCGCCACGCTCGACGGCTCGATTGCCCTCTGCGCCTTCGGTCAAGACTCGCGATCGGGGAAAAAAAAAATCTTCGCATTCTGATTCAATAACGCGAACGCCTTCAACTACGTTGTTCGAAGGATATGCAAATTTATTATTAGGGTCAATTAATGAATATCACATTTCATATTATTATTTTCTTCTTTTGCGAATACAATATTATACGTTGCGTTGTTTCGAATATACACGATTGTTGTTTGCAACGTAAATTTGAATTTTTCAAATCGCCGAACCGAAATAGAACAGAAACACGAAGTTGATTCTCGCTTCGCGATTTCTCGACTCGAGGAGGATAAAAGGCGAATGCAAATAGAATTGCATTGCCACGTCGGAATTCTCGCAGAATATTCGGCCTAAATGCCGTAATGGGTAATTCGCCGTTCCGAATTATGCGAAGTGGAGCGGGCGGGTGATAAAATCTCGAGCTTTGTGCTAGAAACCTCAAAGTCGATCGTTACGTAATAATATCTTTACGTGCATGATTTTTTCCTCCCAAGTTACGAGGAACCAGAAAAATCGTTACGTGCCACGCGAAACGGAGCGCAAATGACGGCGTGGTTGCTCCGGTATTTTGTTGCTCTTGTTTGTATTTGCACGTTAAAACTATCTTAGTTTTACAATTAAACAAAACTGTTCGAGAGAGAGAGAGAAAGATGAGCTCTATTTTACAAGATACATCTTCCGAGCATCTCGAAATGAGCCAAGAGAACCAATTTCTTGTGCAGCTACAACACCAGCGCGTCTAACGCCCTCATCATTATTCAAATCATGTTGTTTCAATTTACGTCGCTCGCTTTGTCCGCGTTTCAACCCTCGCTTTCACCGCGCGAATGCGATTATACGCGACGCGGCGGCGGCCGTAGAAAATTTTCGACTGGCTCGTTTCCGCGCGCGCAACGGAATTTACGTAACGAGAAACGTTAACATTAGAGAAAAGCTGTAACTTGACTGTGACCTACAGCGGTCGCGAGCGTAAGGCAAGTACAACGCGCGCGAAATCCTCGTCTGCTTTCCTTAAGTCGCGGGTAAACGGCGCCGACCTCAGTGCCAGGGGTATATCGCGCATACTGCATCGAGGCCGTTCCCGGTGACACACACAGCGCGCACTTCTGGAAACGAGACTTCTATAGGTGAACGTTTTTTTTCTTCTTCACTGTCGCGCGCGGGGAACGCGCTCGCGCGCGCGCGATTCAAGGATTCCGACCGCCGCCTGACCCAGATCTTCACTTAAACTTCGACCGAGCGGTAAACAACTCGTCGTAACTTCGCGGAAAAGCGAAGAACGAGGGGGAGCGACAAATTCGTGTGACCACATTCCTCATTCGCCGAATTTTTAAAAAGTCCCACGTTGAATCTTTTTCTGAAAACTTATTGTTTCATTTTTGTTTTCCTATTTGCATACATATGAATCTTTTACGTATGTAAAAAGATATTTCGCAGCGTCTCTCTGCGAGATAATAAAGAGTAGCGCGCGATATATATATATATATATATATGCAATTTGCAATTTATATGTAAAAAGTAGTTACACATTTATGTGCGAATTCTACGGCGCAAAGTGTGCAGGATGTTTCGTAAACGAGGTGCCGACATACCCTAGGAGCACCTTTTTATTCTCGAGAAGCGAAAGACTGAAACTTCATGTGCTCATGAAGAAACACTCGCGGCGGCGCGCACGGCACGACGGAGTTCCTCCGTCCGTCACACGTAAATCACAGCGCGGCAACAAGGTTGTCATTTTTCTATTTCTTGCGAAGTCCACCTTGTGCGCGAGCAATGACTCCTTTACCTTGTGCGCCATTGTGTGAATCATCGTGTAATACTCTTCGTCCTTAATCCGCGCCACGAGGAAAAGAAAAACTTGTGTGCGCAATGATTACAGAGTACAATTTGCACGCAAGCTTTAGATTCCTCTTCGTTGCGCGGTGTAAAAAAAAAAAAAAAAACAATTTTTCTTTCCACGTGCGTAGAGAGCCATTTGAATTATATTTCAATGGACGAAAGAGTTCTCGATCACGTGGTCACCGGAGACGACTCGCACGCGTAACACAATTTTCTACACATCTTATTCACGCGCGTAAGCATAAGAAAAATCTGCGTGTTTTTGCGAGCTGCAATCTCTTATTATTATTATTAGACACAAGTGATCACGCGCGTGTACAACGCGACGATTATTCATGTATATTTATGTACCATGTGCCCGCCCCCCTCTCGGCAAGTTGCACACACGATACTGTACATTAATAATTGCGACATATCGCGTAATTCATACACAGTTAATAAGATTACACGTTGTGCAACACACAACAATTACAAACTCGTTTATCGAGGGAAAAAAAAATTTCTGATGCCATGAGATTGATCGTGAAAAAAGGACTCTCCACCTTCGGTATCGAGCGGTCACCGACAATCCCCGTCATTCGCATCGCCGCCTTCCACGTCGATCCACGAAGAGAGAGAGAGAGAGAGAAAGAGAGCGAGCCCTCCGTCAATCGGATCGCAAGTAGAGCGTGCACATCGTGCACGAGAGGAGGACCCTTTTGCTCATAACTCACGTTCGCCAAGGATCCGTTCGTGTGAACTCGCCGCTCTAAAAGCTCCGAGAGCGCTTTCGCGCTTGTTACAAAAGCTCCTATAGCGAAGCTCCGCGTTCGATATTAGCTTCTTACACGTCTCTTTAATAATGAAAATTCCGCGATATAATAACGTAATCGCCGCCGGAATAGTTGAAACGTTTTTCTGTTTTTTAATCGCAAGCAGAACTTTGCGATTTATTTTTACACGTGAATCGATGCGACGTGACGCGACAATGCAGTAATCGTTTTTTTTTCTTTTTTTTGCGTGTATTTTGGTGCACGTTCGATCGAGGTGAATTATTTTCGACACACGACGGATGAATTACGTATACGTTAACTAACGAAATTGTGTGTACTTCGCCCGCAATTTATCAGCGAAGTTGCTCGGAATACAATACGTTCCCTCTGGCTTTATGCGTTCAATTTTAGCGCCGGTGCGCGAGGCGGCGCGCTCTTGTTTCCCGCCGCGATCGTATTTCGTGTTGCGCGAAAAGGGTCTTCCCCTAACGTATGTAAAGTCTAGGTGCATCGCGAGAAAGTATGTACCTTCGCGAAACAAAAGACGCGAACACAGGCGGAGAACACGGTAGAGCGTTCTTCGCATTGCGCAGTTGCCTGCAACTACAAGAAGTCGCTGGTAGTGACGTCGTCGTTCGCAACACGTCGTTCTCTCGCGCTCAGAGCATTGAGATTGCAATATTGACTCTCGCACGACGAACAAGATGAAAAATACGCTCTACCAAACAAGATGAAAAGTAAATAATTGTCCAACCAATTGCTCGCGAAAAGTGGCAAATACATGTCGCGCTCGGTCGCGAGACCGAGAAATCTCGCGAATAAATTCATTTCCGATTTCTTTCCGTGTTCCCTTAATCCAACCTGAACTCCAATTCGTCCGTCCGTAATTTCGAATACGAGCAATTAGCACTCGCCGGTCGAGCGACAGTCTTTTTTACAAGAAGAGATCCAACTGTCGTGAAAAAAACAAACAAACTCGAACAATTTATTGTCTATCCGTAAGTAAATCCCTATTGTGTTCCTATCACCGGCAGTTAGCATGTGCGTGGCACGCCTGCATTGATTCCGTCTCTGTTCCACTCCCTTTGCACGCACACGCACGCGATACAAATGTGTGGTTGTTGCACGCACGTACAGCGGCAGTCGAGCGACGACGCGGCGCGAGGAGGGTTCGGGTTGCCTGGAGGTGGTCGAGAAGAGGGTGGCGGAGCAGGAGGGTTAGGTAGTGTAGTATCGGTCATTACCTCCGCGAGTAACTGGGTCAGTCGTCACACAGCGCCTCTCTCGGCTCGCTCACACCGGCTGCGCGTTTTGCAGCGCTCTCTTTCTCTCTCTTATTTCTCTATCCCTTCCTCACCCTCCCCGTCCTCCCTCTCCTCGCTCTTACCTTCATTCGTCTTTACTGCACGCGGCCCTCTCGCACACTTGTGTAAGTATTCTATTTTTCTCCCTCCCTCTCTCTCTCTCTCTCTTCCCACTCTCTTACTGATGATAATAATAAGCTAATTATTGCTGGTTTTAGTTTCCAGCTTTAGGCGTACGTTACTATGGTGTTTGTTCAAATTGAAAGCAATTTACAAAGAGCTAAAAAAAAAGATCTCATTGATCTTTTAGAATTATTAATGGCTTCTATATCCGATCAAGTTGCTATGAGACGCGATAAAGGACTATGAAAAAAAAGTCTAAAAAGATGACAGGAAAGATGACAGAGGATTTGAGAAATAGTCTCTCAAGGAGAATCGTTTCGTCTCATATAAAATCGCTTGAAAAATTATCGGCTTCTATATTTGATCTAGAAAATCGCTCCGATGCTAAGAGAAACATCGTTAAATAAATTAATTAACTCTAGTGAAGAGCTAGAAAAAGAGATGTTTAAAGATCTGAGAGATATAGAGCTCCTCTCGGAGGAAGTGATTAATTAATCGCGTATGGGTTTAACTAGATCGACAATTATATTTTGACAAATCGAATTTAACTTACGGAATGAATGGCGAGACGAAACCTTTAGAGAAAACTAGCATGCCGTCTGCTACTATTACCTGCATCACGAAAAAAAATCTTCGATCATGTGCAATTCCTATTAATATTTTTTTTTAATTACGGAAAGATACCTCCGATAATTAGGGGATAGATAAGATACTGCAGAAAAAATATGGCGCGCAATATATATAAACATAATTAAAGGAAGGAGCGAGAAACTGAGGCTCTTGAATGCGATCACTCTGACGAAAATTGCGACTACGTTTTACACCGTGACAACTAGGTTACGTGATAATGGTATTAGGAAGACCTATTGCGGATTTCTCTGAATTTCGTGAACAACCACTGTTCGGTCCAATGTTTCCTTATATAGGTCACAGAGGTTGCAAAGAGGCAAACGTATATCTGTAATTAATTATTTTGATAACTATGGAATAAATAACACAATTGATGATCTTTTGACGTGTTTGGAGTTCTTGTGTGTCGAGTTACTTCAATTAACATAAATTTTGAGATAAAGAGTTTAGTTTGTTTCTTGAAAAATCAATTTTTTATTCCGAATGCTAATTTGTTCCATTGTTTGTTTTGTCACAAGGTTTTTATCGTGTCACGTGCGCGTCTTTTTATATCCTATCTTTCATAAGTCTGTTGTGCGGGAAACTATTTTTACAAATCTGTAGTTTATGGAAAAACTATTTTTACAAATGTGCAGAGACGAAAAGTTCTGCAAACGCACCTTTTGTTTGCGAAACGTTTCTGTTAAATTGAAGCGCGCGTCAATAAGATTTATTTAATTCGACGCAAAAAAAAAAACTGTGCTCTCACATTCACAGTATTATGTATTAAACATTTTCGATGTGTTTTTGTTCGCAAAATCGCTCACAATTCGGTTTTCAAATTCCTTTTAGCTAACGGCGAGTTTGTGCGCTCGAGAGTTTTGGCGAGCGTTTACGTTGGACGTTTTGGCAAAAGCGCACGTTTCGCGCGTCTTCGAAACGACCGTACCGTTTGAAAATTGTTTCTCACGCTTCGATTGTTCCGACGCGCACGCAGTCGTCTAAATTAGAAACGATTTGAACTTTGAAGCTTCACAGTTTTGAGATTTCGTGCCGAACACACACGCAAGAGCACGCGCGCGCGCGATTTATAAATATCCACGCAAATTTTAAAATCTCTCGTTGTGTCGTAACGCTATTGTCGTAATAATTGTGCGGGTCTAACGCGCCATTATTACGGGGGGGGAGGTAGGTAATAATGCCACTCCAAAGCACGTATAAATTAACCGATTTATTTTCGCGTCCGGGGATCCTCGCACAGATGTACTTCGAACCAAAGTAACGACCTGTAGTTACATTTTTACGCTCCTATTACTGGCTATACATTTTACGCCGCCATTATTTCCTGTGTCGTAAACACGTGTAGTTTTCTGAAGAAATAGTAGCGTCAGCTTGCATAAGCCGGCACGGGCAGGTGACGTGTTCGACGCTTCAACACTCCCTCGCATAATTATTTATTGCCCATTGAGTCAGTAATACATTGCGACACACGACGATATAAAGTAACAAACTGCCATCGGTACTCAGTTTTTTTGTTGTTGTTGTTGTTGTGTGCGTTTACAGAAAACCGCCTTCAACCTTGATTATCGCGAATTCTTGAAAAGTAGGTTACCGGCTCTGCGCATCTCTAAATTGTGCCATTAAGCCTCAGTTTTTAAATATAATTTCGCTCGTTTGTGTGTGTGTGTCCCCTCTCGACGAAATTGACCAGCGCGCGATCGCGGCTTGAAGGATGCGTTCAAGGCTCTCGCCGGTCGATGACCAAAGTTTAAGTGCACCAACCACGCACGCACGCACGTGAAACCGAACGGGTCCACGTGACACGTGTGTTGGTCGGACAGGCAGCGAGAAACACATAGTCGCTCTCTCGGTATGTATTTCGTTATACAATCGGCCGGAGCCGAAGGACAGAGGCAGAGGCCGGTGCACAGTTTGCGATGGCAATTACGCTTCACAAGAGCGGAAGAGCGGATCGCAGGGGGGCCGCGCGGAACACGTACACCACCGCGGGGGAGCGAAGGGGGAAAACAGGCGCGAACGCAGGAGGAACACGCGGGAGGGGGACACATCGTGGACTAATTCGTGGTGACATTAGCATTTGCCGTGTGGAGAGATACCGGTAATTGTAACGATGGTGACGACGACGTGGCGTCTCTGCGAACGACAAATATCTACGCGAGAAGATAATCGGACGTGACGGAATCGCGCGGATCGAAAGGTACCTCGAACTCTGCACATATCGCACATATTGCACGTGGGTGAGAGAGTCAGTTGTGTATTATCAAATCAAATTGCGAAAAAGATTTGCGTCGCACAGCATAATTTTATTTGACTTTTAGATTGCAGATAATTTTCTCTCACGTGTGTCGCGCGCGTTTCTCTATTTCCTCTGTCGCGCGTGTTTCTGTGTGTTTATTTTTTATATAAAGTAGAAGAAGAAAAAAAAAAAGAAATGCAGAAGCGCGAAAATAGAGTGCGAAAACGGACGAACGAACATACGAGTTTGAATTACCTGAATGTGATCGAAAGGAAGTCGGAGCGCCGCGAGCCACACATGCGGTCTTTCTCTCTCTGAGAACGACATGAATTTTCTACGACGACGCTCGATCGTGCCAAATAAGTTCCAAGATAAAACGAATATGCCGTCGTTGTCTTCGATCGGGAATGACCCCAAAACCTTCGGGGGATTGTATGTTATACGGAGTGGGTTACCAGAATCTGGATGCGCGCGCGTGTGTGTGTCCTTCACTGCGAAACGCCGACATTGTTCCTGATTTTGTTTTTCTCGCAGCGATGCGCCTCAAAATACGCGACGTGTATTTTTGAAAAAAAAAAAAATGCGCGGTAGCGCACGAGGGAAAAACTGTGCGAGGCGATTGTGCGGCGCGCGATTCACCTTTTTTACCAACTTGCGGCGCGATGTAATTACCGCGATATTCGCAATGCGTCGGGAAGTCGTTGAGAGAATCTCGATGTGGGAAGAAGAAAGTTTTCGGGAAGCTATAATTAAACACGTAAATCCGCTCGCGATCCACATTTACAACGTAAATGGCTTATAATTTGGGCAAACGCACAGCTGGTAATCGACTTTGCGATCTCGTCACGCCAGCAACAAAGTCTCGAAACTCTTAATAGGATCGGGCAGCACGGGGGGCGGGGGGAGGGAGGAGCTTTTAAACCTTCCACGCGTCGACGAGCGCGCGAACTCCCGTCGCGATTGACGACCGTCTTGTCGCGACGTCTTCAAAAGCGGGGATTTCCGCGTAATTCGAAGTATTTGCGAAACTTTCTTGGCGAAATTGCGATTTGAACTCCGAGAGAAAAAAAAAGAGAGGAAGAGCGCATCTCGCGTTTTTCTTTTCTCCGAAGGCGCTGCGCAAAATCGCTTTTGCAACGTGCGAACTGCGTTTATCTCTCGATCGCTGCGCGCACGCACCCGATCGAGACAAATGAAAAATTATATATCCGCGCGAATCGCGTCCCTCGAATTGTATTTAACGCGAGATGTAACGTCGCGTTAAATACACAACATTTCAATTGAAAGTTCGCGGCGTGCGATATAAAATAAACAAATTTTTCCGACAAAATATAACTGATAAAATGCGCTTTACGCCAAATAAAAATGCGGACGCGTACACACCGCGGTGATAAAATCGCGAATAAAATGCGCCGCGTCTATGAACGTGTCGATAACACCGGCGCACACATATAATATATGTATTTTGTCCGCGGATAACGCTGTTCGGAAACACTTTAACTTTTAATTAATCGTGTGATATTCAATTAGTCGCATTTTCAACCCACACGTACGGTACGTGCGAAATATAGTGCGAATAAAACGTATTATTTGTAATTAAAGCAGGATTTGCGCGAAATAATTTATTTCTCTCTCTTTCTTTCTCCGCTCTGGCGACTCTGTATCGGATATTATAAAAAAAAAAAAAAAAAAGCGGTATCCTCCGCGGCGCGGGCTCTAAATCGCGAGCTGCGCCGCGTGTGACGTACGATCGGGCGTCGGAATTGCGAGCGGCGCGCGATTAACGGGTTCGAGACCGTCGCGTATCGACATCGCTCCGGGCATTCTGGGGCAAAGGTTGAGGAACGCCGAGCTCTTACGTTCGAGGCGAAAGCCGCAACCCTCCGACGCGAAGGTCTCCGTCTTTCCTCCACTTTCTGCGTCTTCCTTTCCGCGCCCTTTGAATTCTTACGCGTGTTCTTTTTTCTACTCTTTGTATATATTTTTTTTGGTCCGTTTCTTCTGTTCGATCACCTCCTCCCCTATTGTTTTCTTCTTTTTCTTTATCCTCCTCCTTCCCCTCTCGCTTACACACGTCAGGCGCGTTGCACTTTCTTCGTGCTTTCGTACGACCTACCCCAATGTCTCTTCTCTCTCCCTCTCTCTTGTCTTTTCCTCCCTGTTGCCGTTTGCCAATTGGTATCCTCTCTTTCACTCCTTCGCGACACATCCCGATCTTCTCTCCTCCGCCTTGACGTCCCTCGTCGTCGACATTCATCCGGCGCTCTCTTCCCACCTGCCCTCTTTCTCTCTCTCTCTCTTTCCCTCCGTCTGCCTCGCACTCGATCTATTCGTGCTGCATCGCTGTTATTCTCTCTCTATCGTTCGCAGCCGATTGTTAGTCGAACCGTGTGTGACAACGTCGCGTGTGTGCGCGATCGATGCTTCGATAAGCGTCACTAGGCTCTGTTTTTCACGTGGAAAAACAGTGTGCGAGATACGGATCTCTTGGCAAATTAAGGAGCGGTAATTTTTTTTTCTCTTTCATTTCACGTTTAATTACTTGACTTGATCTCTTCTCCGCTTTCCTTTTTTTTGTTGTTGATTGCAAATCCGTATTCGACAATCTGTCTCTTTCGATATTGCAACGTTAATTAAATTCCTCCGATGATTCAACAGTCTCGAGACTCTCGATTCTTTATTCTCAAGTCGTAGGTTTTTAATTCGTTGAAATCAATTGAATCGCAGGAGGTTATAGCACAGCGTTTATCAGTAAACAGCGGATCGGGGGTTCTAGGACACTCCGTGTATATATAAGCGCGGTACAATGTTAACGACATCGTTCCGGTCACGGGTTGATCGACGTAACGGTTAATGCGTTAATCGAGGTACATAAATGCAACAAGAAAAAAAAAAAAAGAAAGCCGGGCACGCGTAAATATAGATCGACCTACCCTTATAGGCGACCACCGCCGCCGTCGTTACGTATTTTTTTTTCTCCCCTCCCTCTTCCTCTCGTCATCGCCGCGCGTCTGATCTCTCGCGAGGGAGAGCCCCGTCTACTCTCTTTTCTCGGCTTCGCGGCAAGTAAACTTCTTCGCGAATTCTTTATACCCTGCAACTCGACCGTATATACTACTCGCGTGAATATCCGATACGAACTCCATACTCCCCTCCTCTTTTTCTCCCTTTACCGCTACTCGAGACTTCCACTTCGGGAAGTGAATTTGAAATGGGAATTTTCTCGAGAGGAAGTAGGTCGTAGAACTGCGAGAAAGAGAGAGAGAGAGAGAACATGAAGTGGACACGAGCGGAAGTACGAGTGTTCGTTTGAACAACGCGCGACGAGATAGAAAGGTCATGTATCAATAATTTATGAACCGCTTTCTCGAATGTCTCTTCGAACACATTGGCTGGAGGAAACATCGCCAATTAAAACGGCGTGGTCGATAGAGCGACGAGAAAAGGGGGAAAGGAAAAGGAGGGTAGCGCACATTCCCAAGTGCTTAGATAATTCGACCGCGCGCGCCGCGCTCCGGGTTTCTCCGCTTCGTTTGCGTTACGCATTTTCTTTCTTACGCGGAGTCGCGAAACTTAACCGCGGCAGCGAAACTTGTAAACACCGTACCCCGAACTGCCGCTATATAGCGAGCCGTGCTTTTAGCACCGTCTAAATCCGGGCTTTGCGAATAATACGGAGAGGGCTAATGCAACGAAAGTTGTCGCGGGGAAACATCCGACAGAGCGGAGTGCTGCCGCGGAGTGGTATACCAGCGCGTCGAGTGTAACTTCGAACGCAATTTTGCAGTAATTAATCAAGATGGGTTTCCATTTGAACCGCGCGCTTTATACCGCGCGCAACTTTCTCTCTTTCAAAGTTAACAATCGGAATGAAAAATTCATGAAGTGTCACTCGCAAATGTGGCTCTTGTCATCGGAATTTTCACTCGCAATACGAAACAAAGATGCGTGCACTTGTGTGTAAATTATTCGAAAAAATTGCGCGCGCACGTGCGCGGCGTACAGATAAAAATGTCATTTGTTCAATCGAATTCGATTATTCATTTGTTACCTACTAAGAAGTTTAAAACTATAATTTTTTTTGTTTTGTTTTGTTTTGAAGCATTTTGTTTGAGAATATGTTGAAAAAGTAATTCCTTTGTGTTTTAAGTACACACACAGAAGGAAAATCGAATAGACGTAGAAACGCTTTGTGATCTATTTCAGTCATCAGCATATACAGCACGCTACTTCATCCTTTTTTCCCTTTGCTTCTCTCTTTTTTTTTTGGCCTTTTTATTTCTTCACCCTTTCGACCTTCTTTCATTCTTTCTTTCTTTCCACACCGAGCACTCGAGTGCTTTTAAGAACCTTTGTATGTCAGCTCTATGCGGTTTCCGTGCCGCACGTAAATGAACGTCTTCCGCTATATAGAAACGATTTTTTTCGAGATCGAGGGAAAGAGATGCGCGCGCGAGAGAGAGAGAAACAGCGATAAACTATAATAATGCCGTCTGCGAAACACTCCTCGATCTATCATCGAATATCAAATATCTCGCGTGTCGTAAGAATCTTCAAATTTATTTAAATAAACAAACGAGTCGCGAATTCTCTCTTCTGAGAGAAAAATTTGAATTGCGCGTATCCAAGAAATTTCTCAACTCGCAATAAAAAAAATAAAAAAAATATATCACATTTAAAAACCAAGTAAAAAATCGCGAGAAGTAGATTCATTTCGCAAGCAATGCGATCATAAAAGACGAAGGAGAGAATCGATTGTTCCAGTTGCTCAATTCGGCGCGAGATTACGCGTCTCTTCTAAAGAGATTCATACGATACGCGCGCCGAGACTGGGCGTGGAGGGAGCGGCATTGCGGTAACGAGGAGCAATTCAAACGGCACGGTTATAATCCTACAGAGCGGCACGGAGAGTTGGCTAGAGAGAAGCCGGTCTGATAAAGTGTCTATTTTCGTGAGCGTAAAAGCCGCCTCTCTGCCGGCCTCTCCGCAAACGATGCGGCGCGCGCGCGGGCGCTCTGCGTGAGGAGAGTCGCGCCACAATGCATGCTGACCCATATTCGGGTCGTTGCTATTTCAGATCCATCCTTTCCATAGAGGAAGGTCGTCGGACTGCGCGCGCGGCGCGGCCGAGCGCGCGGGTTACGTAACCGCGCCTTGTTTTTAGCGGCCGCGCTGTGCCCTGTCGATTTTTTTTTCTTTTTCAGCTCGTTCGTTCGATCGGAGAAACAGCACGAGTACAGACGGTTCCAGAATTCTCGTCGGTTGAACGAGTTCTGCGAAAGATCTCGAAGCCACGGGAAACGCGGACTGAAAAATTGTTGCTTTTTTCCTCGGGAATATTTAATCTGAATTTTTTTTTTTTTAATTTAAACAGTTCTTTTTTTTTATTCAAAGAAAAAACTTTTCCGCGGTAAAAATCTGACGATTTTGAAACGTCACGTATGTATCCTCGGCTCCTCCTCTTCCTCTGGCGAAATTTGGAAAGCGTAGTTTCGCGAGAGAGGAAAGGATTTCTCCGAATGCGGCACGTGCGGCATTTTCGAGTGCGTCAGATTGACAAGTGGTGTGTGTGCGTGTGTGTGTGTGTGTGTTATGAAATAATTACAGACCACGCGTTTAGAAAAACACGTAACGAAATGGAGAACGATTTTTTTTTGTTTCGCGGAACAAACCTGACATCGTTACGCGCAGTTATCTAATTCGCGTCGCGCGCACATGCGATTTTTTAAAATGAAGAAAAAAAAAGAAATACTGTATCGCGCACCGATACGACTCGCGTACACATATCTGACACGCGTCGTAAAACGAATAATGGCGCGTGGACACGAATCGCTGATCATTACGCGAGAATGTCGTCTCTCGTCGCGAAACGTGACTCGGTAATTGCTTTATTTGCAGTATTTCCCCACCGCAATAATATTTCCGCGTCGAAATACAAGATCGCGCGTATTGTACGTTTTTAACGACGAACGTTTTCAAACCGGAGTAACAAATAAATAAATGCGAATTGCAAAATTCTCCTTCCCTTCTCTCTCGGGCGGATAAGATTTAAATTCAAATTCCAGGTCTCGCAGGTCTGACCATTGCTGTATTTTACTACTGTTACTTCCGTTATCTGCCTGCTGTTACCGCGTTATCTCGTAGCGGTTCGTGAAAGTGACATTCTCAATTATAAATCGATTTGCCGGAACGGCAATACAAGCGATTGTGGCGCGAAATCACAATCGGCGATTCGTTAAATATCCACGAAAGAATATTTGAAATGAAATTCTCGGTTGTCGCGAAATAATTAATATCGGCAGCGCGCGAATTTTTATTTACCGCGCGGAGCTCTTTCACTGTTTATCTTTTTATTGTTACGTAGCGTTTCTCTCGCGCCGCACAATCTAGTCCGCGCAACATAAGTACACACAGAGATTGTCCTAATGTCTCGATCGGCATCCGCGATCTCGCGCACTTTCGTCGATAATTTCACGGTCCGTCGCACAAGCCGCGCGCCGCAACACGCGTATATTGAACCACTTCAATTTATTTGAGTACGTAAACGCGCGCGCGCACGCCACGTAGAGCGAGCGTATTGCATTTATCTCGAAAAACGCGTCAATTGTAGAATCGTTATCCAACCGTCATCGTGATTTTTGTAGAAATCAACGTTCTCCGCCGCTTGTCGCCGTGACAGCGCAAAATTCCTCGCTTCACGCCCGTATCGCGGGCGACTTCATTTGTCATCGTTTGTGATTCGTTATCTCGAGCGTCAGCGATCATTGATTGCATAATCAATGATCGCAACAAGACGCTTTCGTTCTCTCTCTTTCCCCCCACCCCGTTCCATTCTCGCGTCTCTTATTTCGCTTCGCGCGAAAAGAGAAAAGCGGAGTCGAGTGAATTTCGCTGCCGAGTTACTCAAAGTTTTATGAAACGCGCGGTACTTCTGCGTATAATGTATTTCCGTTTCTCTGTTCTTCTGCTAAAATTGCCCAAGAAATACTTCGAAGAAAATGCAGAGACACAAGCTTAAAATTATTATCCGATCTCGTTTTCCCCCCGAGACCGTCTCTGTCGCGAGAAACGATCTCCCGATCGTTTCGTGCATTCGCGAAGCGCGGCGGTGTGTGCAACGCGCGCTGAATGATCATTAATCGCTCGACCCTCGGCTCCCGGCTCCAGTGTCGCCGCATCCGCTGCACTTTCTCTCCCGCCGCGGGCGGACGGGCGGCCGCGACCGTCGTCGCGCGCGTCGCACGGACGGGCGAGCGGCGGCCGTGTACAGTTCGTCGTCGGTCGACGGGCGACGGGCGATGCAGGGTGTAGGTTACGCGCTATAAAACGTCGGCGAGGGGAATTCCCCACCTGGAATGCACCTCTCACGGTTGCACCCGCCCGCTCGGTCCCACCACGTGGGGCATCTCGCTGTGTATTTCCCTCCCCACCCACGACACGGTGGTTGCACTTCTCTCTCTGTCTCTCTGCTCTCCTCTCTCTCTTCCTCTCTCTCTGTTCTCCTCTCACATCCGATAACAGCCACTAGCATTTTCCGCTTCCCTCTCTCTCTTTCTCTCTCTCCTTTCTCTTTCTCGTCCTCGTTCTCACCCTCTCTCTCTCTCTCTCTCTCTCTTTCCCTCTCCCCCCTCTCTTTCTCTCCCTTCCCCACGGTCTCTGCCACGATCACTACCTCCAATGCGCTCTCCCCACTACGTTCTTGCGAGAGCGAACATGAATCGCTGCTTTCAGGGGGTGCTGGCAGTTCGCGCGGCGCGCAAGCGCGCCAATAGTAAACACACTCCCCGGCACTGCGCACTGTGACTCCGCTTGCGGCAGGTCCGGGGTCCTCGTGTAACAACGGTGGTAGCGAGACACCACAGGCTCCACGGTGCACAGAGAGGAGTCAGCAGCAGAACCTCGCGGCCTCTCTCTCTCGGTTTGCACCTACCTACATACGTTCCGTATATACCGGGGGGGATATACGGAACGGCGAGATAGGGGTGGCTGTGTCGAGTCCGGGTGGGTTGGCTCGATACCGGCCTGGGTTCAATGCACACCGCGAGGCCAACCCTTCTCTCTCCGCCGCCGCCTCGCATACTTTTCCTCCCTCAACCCCTTCATCCATATCGTCGACTTTGCGCTCTCTCCTTTATTTATCTCTTTCTATCTTTTCTCGTCTCTTTTCTTCCACGCCACTTTCGTTACGCCGCTTCCTCCCCTTCATCGAGAACGTATTCTTCTGCCTGTCCTTGCCGATCGCTCCTCTTCCCGCCTGTCAGTCGGCGAACCTCGCGGGACGGGGGAGAAATAAGGATAAAAGCGGCGCGTAGCGCCGGGAGAGGGTTGCGATTCTTCACGCGAAAGAAAAGAGAATGGGTCTGGACTGCTTGCGGATGGTCATGGCACGAACGAAGATCCTGATGGGACGAACGAGGAAAGTTTGTTCACATTCACGACTGTACGGGAAAGGGGTTGATATCGGAAGGGGTTGATTTCTCTGGTTTTTCGGTGCAGAGAACCGACTGCAATCGACTTCAGATAACAGAACCTCTCTCTCTTTCTCATCTGCGTCCTTTTTTTTTTGTTTTTGCCTCTCGTCGATCTGAGTGGATTTACGAAGTTTCGGAAACTCTCTCGCGCTGAGGAAATTCGTACATCGTCAATCGCGAATCTCCGTGCGGCATCAAGAGATCGATCAACGTGTTTTTTAAAAGATCACTGTCTCGTAAATACAATTCAATTCCCACGAGATTCTCACGAAAGGACAAAGACTTGTTACGTACACAAACGCAGAAGCAATTTTTTTGGAAAAGTATTTTTTCTCTCTCTCTTTTTGCGTAGCAAGGAAGAGGGATTTAAAACGAATTTATTTACAGACACTTTTAATTTCCGGCTACACGACCCGTGGAATTCCATCAAGCGGAATTCCATCAAGTTAATCGCCGGCAGTGGCTACGTACGAAATTATTTACGAAAGAGTTCAAGAAACTTAAACCACCGCGGCTTCCTCCTCGCGCTCTTCGGCAAAGAATGCACCGAAGAGCAACGTTCGGAAAACTTGATGTTCGAACCCCGCGGGAATACCGCAATTATTTCTCGTTACACAAATTCGCGGTAATAATAAAAGCATCAGTAGACACATACGTAACGCGAATCGGATAAAAATTTCAGCGCGCAACGCCAACCCCGTGTCATTTCACGCGACGCAGAAAAGAAGGATGAAAATGTCATGTATGTATCCTGGATCTGGGACATTCGTCCTGTTACCTTTCCTTCGAGTCACGGAATGACATTCGTCGCTCTCGTTTCTTGATATTGATTTACGATGTCACGTCGTATATATTTGTAGGAAATAGATGGAAAAGAGATAAATGGAAAACCTGAAAATGATTTTCGACGAACTTCGCATTAATCGGATTTTCGATTGCACGTTATTGTGCAACATTTGATATTTTTTTTTTTTTTTATTAATATTATTACGTTGTCTTTTTGTCGCAATATTCTTGAGAGATTAATAGAAAAAAAAAGAAAAAGAAAGAAAAAGAGAGAGGGAGAGGAAGAAAGAGTAATTAGCCGGCTGTAATGTGTTACACTTTCTTTTGCGAATTTTACGCTGCCACATTAAGTTGCAGTCATTCATTTTAATGGCGGTGACTTTTTAGGCGCGCGATGCTTGATTACCAACCGCCACAGCTAGCTAACGTCTCGTTATGCATCTCCGATCGCGTACCAAACCGTTTTCCTCCAGTCATAGAATGGATGATTTAGTGGCGTTGTATATAGTGACTGATGTAGCAAATAAATCGAGACTAGAGTAGAGTGACTACACGAAAATAGGCTTCGCGTCGAGAATCATCGCAGCGAGATGAAAAATGAGCAACAGCTGTATCTTTTCTTTCTCTTTTTCTTCATTATTTTTTCACACGCGCAGACATGATTATCTGGTGATAGAAAAGCAGACAAATGCGACAGGTGACGATTGAAGATGTTATTAATCGAGCTGTGATTTAGCTTCGTTGCAACTAAAGTAATTTGCATTGTTTAATTGATAGCTGTGCTTGGTCTCTCGTTGTTTCATTGCGCTGACGCGTATATTTCTTAACATTCTCCGCCCTTTTTGTTTCTTACACGAAACGTGCTTGAAAATTTAGCACAATAATACACGCACGCAATTTACGTGCATTTTATAACATCTACTTCATATTTCCTTCTCTCGCGTAATTTCTCCAGTGTCATTTTACGTTTGCATAATTATTCACACAATCTTTTTTCGTTTTTTTATTTTTTTATTTTTTGTGTAAAGCCATACAACTCGCGCAGCGACGTTGAGATGTTAGATACGCATTTCTCATGCGGAAATTCTTCGCGCACGCGAACTTGCAAACCGAGAGAAGTCTTATTTCGTTTTTCTTTTTTTTCAGGTTTGTTAACAAATAAAATCACCGCACAAAATTAGTAAAGAGAAATTCTGTTCGTGAGAGTAATTCGAGGGGTTGAGATTTTTTTAAAATAAAAACACTCTCTCTTTTGCGTGCGTGCACAAAAACTGAACCAATTGTTTTGCTGTGCTCGTAACACAACTGCGCAAGAATGTTATTGCTTCCCGCCCGCTCCCAAAGTTCATACAATTAAGATACGTGCGTGCTACGTCGGAAGATTACACATTTGTCAAGTGCAACGTCTCGTATTAGAGCTTTGCCTCTTCCCGCGCGGGAGGGCCGCCCGCGGCGGCTTTTGCGACCAGTTATCCGCCCTCTTTATCCGACTCTCTCTCTCTCTCTCTCCGTATTAAATCGCGGCGTAATCCGATGCGGAGAGCGCGCATAATCGTTCGCCTTCGTTCCGGGCGCGCGCGTTATCGCCTCCGGCCGGTAAGTAACCCGACGACTCTTATATACCCGCTGCCTTATCGGCCGACGACGACGCGATCGTACGACCCGGTCCGGCCGTCGTCACCTCCTGCGTGCAAGATATCGCGGGTTAAAGACTCACGCGCGTCGCCTTTTCAGCGGGACCGAGGCTAAAACCTTTCCTCACACGTCTCCAGTAAAGACCGTCTTCCACACGATCGGCCAAGGTGTGATTAGATTTTTTCCAAATCCCAGGTGAGCGATAAAGTTTAAATAAAGAATTTTATACGCATTTGGAACGCATTTATCTTAACCCTAGAGCGTTCTGTATAGGAGAGGTATTACTTTTTATCTAAACTTATTTGAGATGTACAAATATTTGAGATTAGATCATCACACACATCAACTTATTAGATATCCAATTCTATCCTCCGTTGAGGATATCGCGTTAGATTGTTGATTTCTAGGCGCAAACACGCTCGAATCGTACGTACGTTATCTGCGTCTCCCTTTCCGATTTTATCTGTCGTTCGTTTCCCGGGATGAAACGTGTAACGTCTATAGACGTTGCGTGAGAATTTCCAAATGCCGAAGTGAAAACAGAGCAGAGGTAAAGAGAAGGGCGAGGAATTCTGTGAAAGGTGTCCGAATTATCCCGAGAGAATACCTTTACAATCGAGACTCTTTCTGTCTCTCTCTCTCTCTCTCTGTTCTCTCGCAGACGGTGATTCCAGCCACTGTTTCGATCGACGAGAGGAGGAGCGAAGTCTCCGGGAGGACACAAAGACGAGAGGTTGAGAACGGGAATAACTCGCCGCCACTTGTTTTGACGGATGTCGTGTGTTTGCGACGTCTCCTCGCGCTATCGGCAGGAAGCGCGACGCGCTTCGAAATCTTTAGTCCCACCTCGGAGAGACCTGCTTCCCCTCAAATCAACGATCGATTCGCGTTCGATTATTTTCACAAGCTAAATAGAACAGCGAGAGATACAGAGCGTAAACGCGCGCGCGAACGAGAAGCGTGTGTGTCTTCACACAAGGGGAATCCCGTTTAAATATAAATAATTATCGTACAAAGTACAGAGAGTACATTTCAACCGATACCGCTGGACCGAATGAATGGCGATGTTTAATGAAGCGTTCAGGTAATGCGCTTAGTCCGCCGTACAGCCAAATGCGGCGCCCATTAATTTCAACTGGAAAACAATGGGGAGTTTTCTCGCCGTGCTATTGGAACGTTCCCAACGCGCAATTTAAAACTCGCTAATACATACAAGATTTAAAAAAAAAAAAAAAAAAACCGATCTTTCTACGAGATTTTTAGACCGACTGTTTTACGCAAATCCATTTTTCCGTTCTCTTCTTCCGTTTGTTTCTCGTTTAATACGATATCGCTGTGTTATGAGGAGACGGGGGGTAGTCTCGTAGAGGAACTTTGCGAGATAAAGCTTTATCAGTTTTACTACCTCTCCCTTAGTCAAGCTTTAGCAGTTTTACTACACGCTCCTACAGACCACACGTATCCTACTTACGCGACTGTTTGACGTATTCGGTTCGGCGTGATGCGCGCGCCAATTAATCATCCCGAATTAATTCGCCTAATCTCGTTAGCCGCACTGACAGAGAATTTAAGCGACCGTCGAAACTTGAACGCGGTCGGCGAGAGAGAGAGAGAACGAGTGGGTGCACCCGGCACCTGCTCCCAGGTCACGAACTAGAACTTCGACAAAGCCCTAGCCGCGACCCTGGCGACAGCTTCGACGGGCCGCCCTCACCTCCGCCGTCGTCGCCGCCGCCGCCGCCGTCGCCGCAGCCGCCGCTGTCGGTCGGTCCACCGTTTAATTTCTCAGGGTGCGCCCTTCCGCGCCTCCTTTCCGTCTCTTTGAGGAAATTCGCGGCTACGTTAATTAACCGAACGCGCGCGCCTCTCCGCGCCTCGGGACTAGGAGAAATCGATCGTGATTAAAAGTCCCGCACCGATGTAAACAAACTGCATCGCGTCGGTGAAGGAGAGAGCGAGCGGATGCAGGGTGCGTGTAGGTGAGAGCGAGAGGGAGGCGCAAGGTGGGAGAACGAACGAGCGAAACGGAGCGAAAGAGAAAGAGAGAGCGATTGACGTTGCGATGCGTTACCTCGCGCGGAGGTCATTGACCGAGGGTGCAGCGAGAATGGAGGAGTGAAGAGGGGAAGGAGGTGGGAAGGACGAGAGGAGAGAGAGAGAACGAGAGAGACGGAGGTGACCGAAGGTTGGTAGGGACACGAGGAAAGAACAAGAGCAGCGGAGGAGGACGGGAATATGCACAGGGGGAGAGAGAGAGAGAGAGAGAGAGAGACGGAAGAGCGACGAAAAGGAGAAGGGGAAGCGAATGCAAGCGCCAAACTGTTGGAGGGGTTTGCGTGCAGTTGCATCGACCGAGGACGGCTCAGCTGTGCATCCGCACCCCCTTGCATCCCACCACTAGCGGCACCCTCTGTCTCCCTCCGCCCTCTCCCGGCAGCGCGAACCCTTGCTTCTCTGTCACAGTCCGTCTCTTTCCTGCCCTCGATGTACACCTCTTCGTTTCTCCCTTCTTCGTTGCCTTCACCCCTTTCCCGCAGTTGCCGAGTCTCGCGCCCCTCGCGGCCCGGACCTCGCGCAACCACCGAATCGACGACGTCGGCGTCACGGGGAGATGCTGTGCGCGCCGCGCCTGTGAACGTGACCCTCAAAACTGAGTGTGCATGTACACACTCACCTCCTCCGCCGCCGCTGTGCGAAAACGCGCGCGCAAGCCAGCCGCGTTGCTGTATCGTACATGTATGTGCGAAAGCATTGGACGTTAATTAATTAGGTTCAAGACCCTGAACGCGCGCGCGGCTTCTCCCGGGGATACCTTGCTTGCGAGGCGTTAAGCATCGTCGGGGGGGTTTATTCATCGCGAGGGACAGTAGGACAAAAATTATATCTTTTCTCCTGCAACTCTTTCCACGTATAAATATATTACTGCCATTTTGCACAGAGGGTGAAAAATAGTTGCGTATTACATTTGATAGTTTTTTGTTTATTACATCTTCTGCCTCTTTCCGCGCGATGATGTAACTATTCTCACCACGTAAACTAAGGGATATCTGATTGAGTTCCGTGTCTGATTGTGCCTTCATTTCGTCCCCTACCGCAGCGTGCGTTGCTCGTCTTTGTGAACCGGAGTTTGATATAAGCTAGACAATAAAACTGATCGTTCAAAGTAGAACGCGAAATTTGTGAGAGAGAAAGAGAGAGAAAGAGAACGAGAAGATATCTGGTCAGTTGAAAAAATATTTTTTCTAAAACCGGAGAACGAAAACATTCGCCGTATGACATCGATAACACGCTAATATTTTTGTAGATTGGTAATATAACGAAACATAACATTGAATTCTTGAATACAACGAAAAACAAGACCCCGATTTGTTTTTGATATAAATTTTTACGTTATTTGTAAAATACGCTGAAAAAAATTCTCTCATTGCAAGTTGATTGATTAGTAGAAACTCGCGAGCAATTGGAGAGAACTCGTGCGTTAAGAAAACGCAGCTTTGTCACGATTATGCAACTTCATCACGACGTTTAAATTCGAGAGAGTAGTTTAATTTATATTTGTATTTATATTTGCGTTACGTTAGAAGAGCACGTTTACATTTTGATAAAAATAAACTCTTTCGACAACGCGAAGTATCTACCGGACCAAGTTGTATATTTACGTTGTTTGCCGAAACTACATTTGTGTAGATGTGAAACACACATTTCGATTACCGTAGAATCATT
This sequence comes from Pseudomyrmex pallidus, assembly GCA_014825455.1. Lineage (NCBI taxonomy): Eukaryota > Metazoa > Arthropoda > Insecta > Hymenoptera > Formicidae > Pseudomyrmex > Pseudomyrmex pallidus. The sequence continues at coordinate 22,746 of QVNV01027142.1, forward strand.
ATCTATTCTGATAACTACGTTGGTAATCGAGAGATAACAAGTAAACGAGACAAAGTGATAACAGATATTTGGCTAGGTTTAAAATTGCTAGTAAAGTTGAAACGCAACACGCAATATTTTCCATTATGCGTCACATCAAAAATTATGAAGTTAGCAAGTATATAATTGAGTTTACGGAACTCAATATATTTTAAATAAAATAATAATAAGTATATTTTTATTTATATATTTCTATATATATATTTTCTATATAGTATTTTTATATGAACTATATGTATATTTTATAAAATATATATACAGTAACTGGAAAATATATAATTATATAGTAACTTTATATTTTTTCTATAGAACTATATATATTTATTTATTTTTACATATTCATATATTTTGTTTCTGTGTGCAATTGCATGAAACGTTACACGCGAACACAGTAAAAACCAACATCTGCTTGCGAATTCGCAGATCAATATATTGCACGTGCAACAAGTCGGGAAAGCTCATTTGTGTAGGAACGGGCCACAATCAATTTGCAACATGTGAATTAATTATCATTATGTTTTCTCGTTATTTCCTACGTTATTTCGTACATTTTCACCAAAGCTGCCTTCACCATCTACAAAATTATACAATTTACAGCGTTTTCGCGTTTTGTTGTTTCGCGCGCGCGTTTGTGCGTAAACGAGCATCCTCATTTTTCACCAGAGACCAGAGTTCGATTGAAACTCGGCGCAACACAAAAAAAGTTGTCATTTCCCGATCGACAGTGCGAGAATGAAGAATGGCGTTTATTTTATGAGTACTTGGCAACGCGCACGTCGACGGCGCGTTGCGTAAATTGGATAGAAGCAAGTGCGGCGGTTACGCGTGTATATATATATACAGATGTGGAACGTTTAAGTCACGGGGAAATGACACGGTTGTTCCACTTTCGCGATATCGACACACATAAACGCGGTCATTTCTTCCCCTTCCCATTCCTGTCTATTTTTTTGTTTTTTTTTTGCACAGGCTCCCTCCCACCCCTTTGCTCAAAGTCGAACTCAATTTAATTGAAAAATTCCTCCCCTCATCCCGCCCGTTCTCCTCTTCCGGAAAATAATCTCCGGAATATAGAGAAGGCGAAGTTCTTCTTTCACCTGTGCGTTTAAATCAATCGGACATCCTGTCCAATTATTTTCATAGACTCGAAGAATTTCTCTGGGGTCGTGCCGGGGCGGATAATCCGGTGCCGATAACCATCATCGACGTCGTCGGCTGAGAACGGGCGGTAGCAGCGGCGGCGGCGGCGGCGGCGGTGGCGGCGGCAGAAACGTCGGTACTCAGAATGCCGTTGCACCCGGTTTACGACCGGCGAACCGGTAGTCTGCTGCATTATACGATATACGACCGTGGCTATATCCACGTGTCTAGTCTAGAGGGAAGTAGATGGGGGCGAGAGAGAAATAGAGAGAAAGAGATAGAGAAAGGAGGATTGAGGGGGGAAGGTGATGTTGCGCCGAGGAGGACGAGGCGCGAACGGAGGTGGAGACGTGGCGCATTGGGAAGACTTGGTGGAAAGACGCGGGGGAGGTTTGCCCAGGAACGATTTTCGACGGCGGGGCGAATTGGCCGTTCACGTCGAACGAGAGACCGGTAACTAGTCCGCTCTCTTGCGAGCGCGCCCTCTCCCCTTTCCTTCCTCTCTTCCTTCCTCTCCTTTCGCATCTCCCGGCGCGTAATTGCATCAGGCGCAACGAATTTCGCGATCCTCGCGCCGCTCTCTCTTCGGGCGACGTTGCATGTTAATGGCTGCGAAGCCGCGAACGTCGACCAAGAACGAGATAGAACGCGGAGAACTACGTGAGGGATGCGCATATCGAAGCCCCGGCGATCGTCTGAAAGAAAGAGAGAGAGAGAGAGACGCTCGTATAATGGAAATTTGCGACGTAATCGTGAATCTCAGAATCTCCTTCTTCTTCTCCGCGGGATGCGAGCTCAATTTGTCTATCGATCATATTTAAAAAGGCGATGATGTACGTGCCATTGTTGCGCCGCGGAAGGTTCTATTTTATTTCGCGTGAAAAATGATGTATGTCACGTCGCTTGTAATAGCTAATGCAGACAACGCACGTATCTCTAAAAGACAAAGAAAAGAAAAACAAAACCATTGGTACTTTTAAAATTCAAGTAACGAAAACGACGCCTTATGTTAAAAAACAAAAAGAAAAAAAAAACAACTCGAGCCGAAACACTTTCACGATAGAAATAGAACGCGCGAGAACACCGCGATTTCCTGTCGCAGCTGCAGGAATACGCGGTATCCATGACAATATATTCGCCGATGGGCCGATGTTGCGTACTTCGCGGCAAAACGATGGGGTAGGTCAACGCACGGTTTGTCGCCTGGCAACCTAACAACTTACCTACCTACCTACCCACTCTGCGACCAACTGCCATCCAAGAACTAAAACTCCCTTCCTCCTCCTTCCCTCTCTACCCCTCCCCCTTTTTTTTTTAATCAGCGCCTTTGTCCTGCCGTTCGATTGTCTGCGTACGAGGAGAGAGAGAGAGAGAGAACCCGCTCGCGAAGAGAACGCGCAGCCGAGCTGAACGGGAAGGGTTGACGGGCTAAAAACCCTCGCCCCCTCGAAACGCACGGCTTACGGAAGCCGTATCTTAGATTCATACGGAACGGCGTATTTCCCACAAAGAGAGAGGGAATTTATCTCTCCCGGGCATCGAGAGAGATACTTACCGGGACGGGGAGTGATTATTTTCCACAATCGAACTGGTAGCGAAAAATTCTCGTTGTTCTTTTGTTGTTGTCTTTTTTTTACTTTTATCTTTAAATTTTTTTTGTTTCGCAAGAAAACGGGCGCATTGTCTCTTGCGATTTGCGATAAGAGCGCGAGTGGCGTGTTCGAGCAAGTGGACGCTTTCGCGATTGTGATATTCGTCGATTGAGGGAAGGAAGGGGAGAAACAAATGCGCAGTCCGCCGCCGGTAGGTGGTGGCCGCGTGTGGGCCGCGGAGCTGGAATTGGGTTAAACTCGGAGCAATTATGACAGGATATGATTTAACCTGGCTTTCTTAACCCGTCAATTTCTGTGTGTGTGTGCACGCCAACAGGCTATCCGGCCGCACGCCACCGTGCGCGGCCGATGCCGACCGGTCAGGGCCGGCCTTTGACACGGTATTATACGCGACCGCGTGCGCTGCGGTTGAGGGTTCGTGTGTGTGCGCCGGCGAATTTAAAAAATCCGCCCGAGATCGATGAGACTTTCGCGCGCGACGGGCCGTGAGAATTTTTAAAATAGGTCGCTGCGGCCTCGACGATCGTCGCGTCTATATAAAAAGTTTGCGACAACAAAATTTGGCGATAAAAAAATTTAATGCCACGATCAGGATTCGCGTCGTTGAAGCGAGAGACAAAAATAATTGGAAGAAGATTCGGAGCCGAATCAGACGAAACACGCAGAGATCGTTTCTCGCGTTTCAAGAACGCGAAATAAATTGCGTCCGATCGCACGATTGCACACGCATTCGTACACACAATACACGCTGTATCGCAGCGTGCGAAAGGAACGCGCGCAGCTGCCCCCGGTTAGTTAGCCCCTCGTACTTCTTGCGTGAAACTTACGACTGTATCGGCGACAACGGTCTATTATTAACTCGGGGCGCGCGATAAAACCGCGGGCTTCGTCGAAATTTCCCGTTTCAACGGGCTAACGAGCCGCGCATGCGACGACGGACCCGGTTCTATATTTTCACGCGGCCAGATCGTACGTTGCCGTAAAGGAGATTTATCTTCCTCGTCTCCTTCTCTCTCTCTCTCTCTCTCTCTCTCGCAAAAATGGTGTTTGGAACTTTGTCGCGCTTTTATAGCGCGAGTCTCTGAAAATATTCGTCCGAAATCTCGTAAATTATGTCAGCGCGTCACTTTATTCCTCTTTCTATTTCTTTTCCACTAAAAAGAAGAACGCAATAACCGGCGCTGTTAGCGGCCTCGTTGTTATTGAAAATACATTATTGTCTTGCCTCCCTTTGAATCGGCCTTTTCATCGGGCGAGATTTACAACGGACGCACATAACGGAGGAGGGGAAGGAAAAGCTCCGAGCGCGCAACGGTCGGAACATATACGCGAGAATGCGTTTCAAGGCTGCGAGACGGACGCAATAATCGAACGTAAGATTAGAAACAACGGCCGTTCGCACAGTGAACGCGATGTGTGCGGTTTTTCGGGCTTAATTATATAGAAAGCGATCGCGCCGCTCGGATCCCGCGAGATTACCACGCGATTGGTGAAACGTGCTCGCAATTACGACGCGGCGAGTTTCCGCGTACTTATATGCACATCGCGGCGGAATCGCGCAAGAAACCGCAGCCACAATCTCCGCTCGTCGCGGCGCGCTGCGATTTAAATCTAATGGCATCGATGCGAGAACCTCTCGATCGAGCAGATCGCATTACGTCACGGTGTTTTGCAGACGTGATTAATTAATTAATTTAGCTCGCTCGTGTTCTTCCGAATCACGGCTCTCTACGCGCGAGGTATTTAAATTTTGTTCGCTCTTGAAAAAATGTAATTTGTGCAAAAAAATCGTATCGAAATCGAAATACAATAGTCGAGCGATGTTCGAGATCCGACTGTCAAGCATCCGACAGTCTGAGCGGGACGCG
>QVNV01027145.1:0-13161 GCA_014825455.1 Pseudomyrmex pallidus
AAAAAAAAATCATGGTTTCGTACATTGTTCTTCTATTGTCAAAGTGCCAACAGGGTTGCTGTTCCGTTTCGGCGATCATGTTTCCAAGTGTACCTTCCAGCGTTCTAAATACCTCGTTCAGAAAAGAAAGTTAACGGACCTTATTCGTTTTACTTTATCGCTTCGAAATTACTACAACTCAATATATATATATATATATCTCAATTATGGTAAACATATTTGTAAAATATGAATATTATAATGCGAACTTAGTCTCAAATTGAGGGTTCAAGCAATGCGCAGAGATCATTTACTGTCTACTTTAAGCATGACTTAAGAATTTTCACCTTCCGTGAATATGTGTCTGATTGTTGTTATAAATTATAAGATATAATCAGTACGACTAGTTGTGAGGTACGGAAAGACTGCGTTTATACTTCCGGACGATGAGCAATAAATGACAGGAGCAAGCAACGCGGAGGAGTGTGTTTGTATAATTGAAAATAACGAAAATAATACATGACATCCAACTACTAGATCTCACGTTGCTCACCGCCAATCGTCTATCGCTCATTGTTCAGAAGCATAAATACAGACTAAAGTACCGTCTTTAACCAATATTACCTCGTTCTTTAATGTCAACGCGACACTATAAGATAAAAGTACCAACATCGAGACTTACAGTTCGCATATAAAAAGAATGTTCTTACTAAAAATGACAAATTCATGAATCTTGTGCATAGACATGACGATAAAATATAAAAACAGTTTATGTTATACATGAAAAGCGAGAAATTTAAAATATTTCTTCAAAACATCAAATATATTTTATTAGACTGCTAAATTGTGAAAGAGAAACGATTCGATTACTCAAATGCTTTAACATCCGAATTTTATGACATTATATTCTTTTCACGTATGATAAAATATTTTGTAAATTTTTTATTTGAAAGTTTTATTTTTGTGTTTAAAAAGATAATCCTTTTTGAATTTTTAATATTATTAAAATAAGTATATCTCTTTTTTCCATCTATTTCTAGATGTTAGAGTCTGCACTCAATTTTGGTGCTTTTATCTTAGTTGTCTGTTTATATTTCTTCGATGAAAACAACATTGCGACGACGATATATACATATATATATATTATAAAATTACTCAGTTTGAATCGTCAATCGCAAACTGCACAATGTTCGCTGCGAATATATATTTCGCGGCATCTCTTTTAACATGATAAGGATCTACTCTTCTGCACAATAAATGTAGTGTCAAAGTTAGTTACGGCGAAAGAATCACTTGTAAAACGTATATAAGTGCAATCACACAGCAGAGAGCAAGACTTGTAAAAATTTTCCAGTCGTTTCTCTATGCACAAATTTAATGACGCAAGCATACAATTAAATAAGTTAGTTGAATAGTCACACGCGCGGGAAAAATCACGATCTCCTCAATTTTTTGTTTCCTTAAACGTATCGATTTATTATTTTTGATATTTATTAATTTAAGATATTGTAAAAATTTTATTTGCATGTAGAACATGTGCTTTTAGAAGTTTGTTTTTCATGACAATCACGATTACATTGTATTTCTTGTATATCGATATGTCCTGAGATTTGAAACACCCTGTGTTCTCATATATATATATATGTATATGTATATACATATATATATATATATACATATATATAAAATATATATAAGAACAACGAGATTGCGCGAGATTCCTTTTTCCTCCTATTTCCGGTTTTACGGGTTAAGTGCGTACGAAAGAGGTTGGAGAGGTTCGCGATATAGAAAGGATTTTCGGTAGAGGAGAAATACCGCACACGCGCGCAAAAGTAGAAAGTTTTGCGCTCGCGTTTTTCTCTCTCCTATATATATTTTTTTTTATTTTTTTTATTTTAACCAGCACTCAAACCAGATTCGCGAAAACCGTATTGTTGGATCGGGGAACGAGCAGGGCTTTAGAATTCGTGACTTTTTAAGTCCTCGCGTGCGTGTATCCGCATTGGTATAACTTCTTGTCTTCGATATCCGCGGTATTCCCCGCTTTGCGAACTTTCCTCGCTCGCTACACCCATCCCTCTTGTTACTTCAATGAGAAGTACGTTCCTCTAAGCGATAAGAATAGATTATGTCGTTTTAGAAAGATATAATAAGAGGCAAAGAGAGAAATATATTTCCAGAACCTGACTGTGTTTGATCTCTTCGACAAAGAAATCCGATTGTTTAAAAATCCACGTGTTTCCGAATAATTACCCTCACACAAATTTATTAACGTTTAAATTTCTTTATAAAAAAAACGTTTAAATATTATCTTCAGTATTAAATATTCAGTTGTGTAAGTGTACGGACGTATGCAGCTTTCGTAGAAAAAATTTGTTTTCCGTCTTTTCGCACGTGATTTTTCAGATATTAACCCTCTCTCACACCTAACAATTAACTAGTTGTGAAATGTCTAGACGAGAAGAGAATATAGCTAGAGAAATTTTTCGTGCGAGTAGTAATTTAATTATTGTTAATACATGTTCACAAGAGAGATAAATGAAAAGTATATTGTCATTATTGTATGGCTTGCTGTACGTGTAATGTAAGCGTGTAACGAATGGATCCGCGTGCATTTTTGTGCAAGTGTGCGATGATGTTCCTTTACGTAAACTAAGCAAAACACTAATCGTCACAAATCATCAGATGGTTGTGAGTAAATGTTAACGAAGTTATCATTCGTACTAATGTAGGAAGATTTTTAGGGTGCGCGGCGCTGACTCTGTTGAACAAATTTGATTTTTGCAGATGTAGATTGTGCAGTATATACATATATCATAACTATTTAAGATAAATTGTGTATGTATCATTTGTTTAAACATATTGTACATAGATATCTGTCCCTGTAAATTTTACGTACTCAAAGTACATATGTAAGTCAGATTATGTATCGAGAGCTTCGTGAAAAACTATCTCCAATGTAACAAAAAAAAAAAAGAAACTTCTCGTAACAAAAATCATTTTGCACAACAGCAACGTCCGCCGCTTTCTCGATAATTTGTTTGTTTGTTTTTTTTTGTTTTTTGTTTTTTCATCATGAAATGATATGTAAGTAATGTTATATATTATCGCAACACACTGTATTATTGCTCTAATCTAGTTGGAACGGAATCAAAGAGTCAAATAAGGATTGAATCAAAGAAAAGTAAGTAACACGAAAGTTAAAATAATATTAGCTGTTATAAATGTAAAATATATCTCTCTTTGTATATATACATATATATACACATATTTGTACGTATATGTATATGTATATACATACAATGTCTCGCTGTTGTCTTTGATTCAATCAAGATTTTAATGTTGTAAATGTTTATAAGTCGCTAACAAACTGAACAGTTAAAATATTTCGTTGTTCTAAAGAGAAAGAATATATTAAAAAAAAAAAAAAAAAAAAAAAAAAAAAATTACACAGTAATCGTTAAAAACTGTCTATTGTCTATTAAACATTTTATAAAATCTTCAGTCTGTATACATTAAATAGAAAATATTCTTCTGTATATTTTCTCTCTTGCATTTTTATTGCATTCTCATTATCCCATTAATCAACACGATTATAATACACAATACTTGTTTACAGAAATGCTATTCGATTTAAATTTTGTGTACATTGTATATAAACCATATTACAAACTTGTGCGTGCTTTCGGTCTAGTAAGTTTTTACATTTATGTGAGAGTGCCAGTGAAATAACATTGTTATCTATTTTTTTTTTTTTTTTTTTTTTTTTCGCGAATATATTCGCACTGTTTACACGTGTGGGTACAAATAACGAATCTTAGATAATAATCGTCTTAATCGGGTCACACTGTCATACTTCATCCGGATTGCCGGTGCTTTAGAACAAATTGCTACTTTGCTTTACCGAATGTGCGGCGTAATCCGGCGTGTAATTGCGGCGACTAAGTGGATAACGAACCAAGAACCGTAACACTTAATTATCACAGCTGAACACGCGATATTGCAAACCGTACACGGGACACTCGACTGCCATTAAACCGTGGTAAACCCGCCGAGCCATCCCCGAAAGCGGACCGCTGAACTTGCGACGCGCGCCCTATGATGCATCTACAAGAACACCGTGTCAGAGATATATCTGTGTCCTATTATTAAATTCTATTTTCCTTTTCATCTTCCTTTTTCTCCGGAAACAGAAATGAAATTTTCGAATATACTTGATTTTTTTTTTGTTCCACAAATTGGTTTTTATATTTTACACTTTATAAAATGTCTCAATATTTTCTCTCTAAGCGTCGAGTAAAGTGATTTTTTTTATTGGTCGCATTTCTTGACTCTTTCGAGATATCGCGACTATATAAATAAATATATAAAATTTATGAAAAACAACTCTAAAAAAATTTTTTATTCAAGTAAATTTATACTAAATTTTATCGGAAGAAAAATACGAATATTTCTTGAGAGAAACTCTTTTAAAATATGTCTTACACGTTGCAAACAAAACAGAACACATATATATTGTCTGCGCCGGGTATATACTTTGTATTCTTTACGGCAGGCCGAAAGAAAACAGCGCGAGGAAGCCGACGCATTAATTATCAAAGATTAATGAAGACTTTCTTGAGCGCGCAAATTTTCCCCTTCGCAAGCGAGCAAGTCTCCCCCGTCAATGAGATTGCGACTGCTCGTTGGTTTTTCGCCTCCCAGCGCGGCGCAAGGGATATCTCAAAAGCTGCACACACAAAACAACCATCGCCTTCGTTCATGCTTCGTTCGTGCGAAACTGTGTGTTCACACTGATGGCGACGTCTCTCGATGCGCGTCGCGGCTTTCAGTGTTATTAAAACAATCCATTTACATGCAGATACCGCCACACGGTGGATGTATATATACATATATTTTTTATTTTGCGTCGCCACGGCGACTTCTCGCCAGCGCGACATATTCTCTGCGCTGTTTCACGGTTGCATTTGTTCGTTCCGGCTGATTGCAACGCGACCGTAGCAACGGTCTCGATAAGACGTATCGTTTGTCTCTCTCCCGAGCTTGTCTCGTAACTTATATCTTGAACGAAGCAAGAAAGCACATTACCTCTCACTCGCGTGTGTATCGTAGAAAACAAATAATATAATTATAAGTAGCGATACACTCAAATATATAAAAAATATTTCTTACGTAACGTGAATTTTTTTCCCCGCAAACACACACGGGCATATTATAAAACGCGCATTACAATTTCATGTTATTGCAATATTCAAAACTGTATAACGAAATTATAAAACGTTGCAATTTCACGAGGTAAATTCGCACCGAGTTTATAAAACATGTATAGGAAACACCGTGACGCGCGTGTGACGTGTGTGCAAATTTCTATTCTCCCGCGCACACCTGAGATAAATACGATCGTTCGCGTATATTCAATATTGCATAATTATCTACAGCCGATTTCGCTTGTTGTACATATTCCGGTTTGATTGAGTCGATTGTGGCGCGGACAATAACGTGCGTAACATTTAACGCGAGCTAATTCGACGTAACACGTGATTGCCATTTACATCTCTCTCCGACGAGGAGGTGACGTAACAAAAGCCGAAGTGAATAAAGAGACTGCTCTTGCTTGTGTGAGCGCAATTGCGCGAACGTTACACGGATAAGAGTATTGATTTTTTAAGAATCAACCGTGAAAGAAATGAGACAAGACTCGCACTCAGTTGGACGGACGTTGAAATTTTCCGCTAAACGTACGTAAACGATGGCTTGTGCATAGTTGCGTGTCTTTGTCTCTCTGCAGAATCGCCGAACCTTCGTTCTAAAATTGCACACCTCTCGCAAATGTCATCTCTAATTGAACAAAATCGATTGTCATTCAGCGCACAAATAATATCCCGCGAATGTTCGTCAAGAAAATTGTCTTTATGATTTTCGACGTACGTTAATAAAAAATGTCAATCGACTTAATGAACAGTTAAAGAGTTAATTGCGTTTATACAATCGCCAGTTGCCGCGTGTCAAAAATATGCGAGTTAAAAAAAAACCTTTCACGTTTGTGCAACAACGTTTGTTATTGAATCAGCCAATGAGGATTATTAACCGCGGATCAACCTCAATTACCGTTTGCTGCGAACCGCGAAATGATAATGACTCTGTCCCTCTTCAGACTTTTGATACTAAATCAATGTCGCCGTTTTGCACAGCCGCCGTTGCGGTCACCGAGAGTTGCGCGCACACCCCGCCAATGATTGGATCACTGCGTCACATCGCGATGACATTGCGATTGTTCGTGAAAGAACCGCATGTTGTATTGTGCGGCGCCGAACCGGCATAATATCGTTGACTACAACGAATCGTTTCGGCCGCGCGTGTTCGGGGGAGCTCTATTATTTATAACCCCGCATCGTTATACAGTTTCATCTCGGTAATTATCAGTGTGAGATTATCTCGTGAATATAAACCGCCTATTGTATTGGTAACAATAGCCGATGGAAGCCCGCATTTTAATGTTGTGTCAATATTATATATATATATAATACTATAACGCGTCCAGGTTTACGGTGGTATCGATGGATTGTCGGGTTTAACAAATAGTATACGCGTAACACGCAGCATCCGCGGTCGCTATCGCGGTGGCATCGTTTCTTCGACGCGCAAAATCACACAATTCACGGCAGCGGTTATTTAACGAAGGAAATTTCGACGTGTGGATTATTAATCGACGAGGAACGCGAGCGTAATATAATTTTTCCGGCGATCATCGAGTTTTCCCGCGCGAAAAATCGGTCGGAAATTGTTGTCGCACACGCTGATACAAGCGCTCGAGAGAGCGACACATCAAGTGTCGCTAAAAAAGAAAAAACAAATTCCACCTTTTTCCCGCGAGTCTCGGAGAAAAAAATAAGAGGTTTCTCGTAACATTTATGCGTATTCAGCGCGTCTCACGCTGCAAAAGCGGTAAATGTCGCTGGACCGCGTGTTGTCGAGTAACGAGAACAAATTGGATCTTTATTAATTGCAGGAACGGCGGCGCACGCTTTTAATTAATGCTCTTTTAATTAAGGCCGTGATTATGATTCCGGCATAACGGGGAGACCTGGCTCGTTCCGCTCCCTCGTTTACATCGCGCCGGTATTTTCGATGCGTGCAACGCGTTCTGCACTTCTCTCCGTTTTCACTTTCTCTCTTTCTCTTTCTCTCTTTCTCTCTCTCTCTCTTGTTTCGGTTTGATAAGCAATTAGATGTAGACGAATTCTCGAGTACCACGCGCGAGAGCCAAGTATAATAACGCGAACGCGCCAGTCACTTGTCTTTTTTGTATTACCGGGGTAATGTGATTTCGCAATAAAAGCTACTCGAAAAGCACTCGATGCATTATCCGGAGGGATTTCAACGGCGCGAACAACGATAAAACCGGTGATAAAACCGGACGTTTCGCAGATTGTACGATTTCGATCGCGCACGAATGCGCATAATTGCAATTTTTAAGGATCCACAAGTCGTGCGATAATTAGCGAGAGATATAAATGAACAATTTTCGTTGTTTAATCCCATTCGTTCAACATGACGCCATGTACATATGTGTAAGCAATTAGAAATGTGACTATACGTATACGTACATCGTCGGGAGTTGAATAAAACATTTTCAACGTAACTACGTTCAAATGTCACATATTTTTTTTTCTTTACCCGCGCAAGCTGCGCGTTCAGATTGAGATAAAATAAATTCAATATAAATACCGCGTAGAAAACTTACTGTCTCTTTCTCTCTCTCTCTCTACGTGTGTGTGACGGACAGAAGCAATTTAGCCGGCTGCTTCTAAAAACTCTCTTCTCGTGTTTTATGATGGGACGTGTAAAAAATTCACGTGCTAGTAAGAACTGAACTGATGCAAAAATTAGACGAGAGATATACGAACAAAGTTTTTAATTATCTTTGTATCAGACACATACGCATACGTTAGCACACGATGAGTCAAAGATGCGCGATATTTACTTCGCTAAAAAAAAAAAGACTAATTATTCAATAAGTAAAAATCTTCAGAGATTTTTTTTCGATAAAGCACGCGTAAAATACTCGAATTTGTATGTGTATACGCACGAGGGAATCGAATTTCCCAAAATCAAAATTATTCCGTTCTCTCTCTCTCTCTCGTTTTTCTTTCATTCGGTTACGTTCAATGACTCGTCAATAATGAGATTCGAACGGCGGGCGATTGATCAAACGGATTCGCCCGAGTGGGAGAGCAGCAGCAGCAGCACAGCAGCCGTGAGGGCGCACGGTACATATACATACCATCGACGCAGAATAATTGTACTCGTAACAACTCGAGCACTTTAGTTTCAATTGGTCGTTGCTTATTAACTAAATATTCAGGTCGAGTGCGACCGCGACCGCCGCGAGCCGAATCGCGCACATCGAAATGTCCGTCGTAGATCGTCGATGTCCGATTCGCTGGCGTTTCGTTGTAGGTACATCCGATTATTCCGACCGCTCGTCCGCGATTTCGTGTATTCCGCGCTATACAGCCGGTCGTGCAATTTTTTGTGGCATAGTTTTCGAAATACTCCCCGGGATTAGCCTATCGTAATTAGCGAGATCCTACGCCGGAAAACGCGCGCGCGTAATTAAACGTGACAATTAAAAACTGTCGGGTGCAAATACGCTATCATATGTGTATTAATTTATATTTTGATAAGCGTGCTTTTTTTTCTTTATAAAACCGATTTATAAGCTTTTTCCCGCGCAATGAAAAAAAAATATATTTATCTCTATAAAGAGAGAGAAAGAGGCGCGCTCTCTTTATGTTTCCCCGCATTTCTCGACGTTTTGATATATTGTCTGTTCTGCCGTTGCTTTGTTGGATATAATATGTGCCACATAATAAAGGTTTCGTGTAACCTATAAACATCGGGTCACCGCGAGCTTTTATATCATTCGAAATAAATAAAGCAACGCGCGAAACTGCACACGAGTCTTTCTTCTCTGGTTTCAGAAAAAAGCCAGTCAATCCGTCTGGATCGGGGGGTAAATTTACCGCGAAGGGATCGGTGTGGTTCAACTCGCAAATTTTCGATTATCCGGCAAGGAAGCGGCGACGAGCACACCCGCCCCCGTGACACCGTCTGTTAGCGAATTTACGACTCGTCTGACAGCGGCGTGCGCGCGGGGAACGCTTTACCGCTACATTTACATAGCAATGTACGAGCGTTGGTAGCCTCGAAAAACGTAGAGTCAACCCGACCGGCCATTTTACGAAAACATTGTTGTATTTACAGCAAAAGTGGGACACACCTCGCGATATTACGAGAGCGCTATAATTTTCTTGTTCCCGCCTAAATGCCGAGCACGTATTGCCGTCCACCTCGTCTTCTGAAATCATAAATGCGACCGCAAAAACTGTCTGTGCAATATGCATTCATTCAAGTTTCATTAGACTATCTTTAATTTATGTGCGCGTCGCTTATAAATGTACAAACAAAACGAAAAAAAAAAAAACAAAAAAAAAAACACTAATATACAAAACTTCTGAATAAATATGAATATTTTTTAATAATAAAAGAAAACAAATAAATAACAGTTTTCTCTCTCGTTTTCAATTAACGAACACTTTGTTAGCTCCGAGATGCGGAATGTACAATTTTGTTGCAGATTCGTTGAGGGAAAACGCGCCGAATAACTTCCAATAACGAATTATTAACTCTCCGCGCCGATGCAAACTATAAACTGCGACAACCGCGCGATTCAAATCATTTCATGCATCCGCACTCGGAATTCGAGATTCGTATTACCGTTTCGCTCCCAAGGCGCTTCCGCTATCGCGAGGGGTCAGAGCGCAGAAATTACTTCGTTATAATTTATAGTTCGGGGAATTTGCATTCGCGGAAGTTAATGCACTTTGCACACCATTTTGCGTGCTGTATCGGCCGCGATAGGTGCTAAACAGGGGTCCCTTTTTGCGGCGATTTCCAACCGCGCGCGCGTATACCACCGTACGTAATGGCCGACGCCGTAACATTTGTCGCCTAATTTTAAGGTGCGCCCATTCGATACGCACTGGTTTTATCACGTCCACGGCGCGTTTTATTTTACACAATGCGGCGACAATGTACAAATTGACTTCGCAAAACTGTGAATAATTTCACGAGTGTCTTGCCGCGATTCGTTAATCTAATCGAAACAAACGCGCTGTGAAACGGAGCTAAGAAACGTTTCGGGCGTCGGTTACAATTAATTAATGTCCCTCTCTCTCTCTCTGTCTTTCTCTGCTAATAATCTTACAAATGCCGGATACCGTTTAATTAACTTGATTTGAACGTTAAATCCAGTTTTATCCAATTTGCAGGAGGGCAAAAAAAAATTAGAGTTATTTAATGTTACGCTTTGCATTACACGATTCTCGTTAACGCTAAATCTTTTACATAAGCAATTTGGTTAATTACGTAAACGCGTTCCGTCATGATTATTTAATACAATTTATTCAGCGGGACGTGTGCAAAGAGCGCAAAAATTTGACGTCCGCAATCGTCCGACAAAAAATGTTTCGCAAATCCGTTTGCTACGAAAAATCACGTCCGAAACGATTATTCCGTCGGAATTGCAAGAACGCGGTCATTATATACAATGAGACACACACGCTCACACATACATTATAATTTAAATAATGTCTCGACCGTCTGGAGTAATACAAACTTAATTGTCTGTGTGCGGCAACTTATTATCATTCTTACGGATGACTAACTTTCGGTATCGCGCCTCTTTGGATTTCGCATCCATTGACTAGCAAGATTCTCATTTCGTATCCGCGGATAATTCGCCTTTATATCGCGAACCTAGGGAACGAGAGATAACCGTAGTCGGTTTTCGCGGTGGTTTTCTTTCGGAGATTTTCTTTCGGATCGTTCCTCTGATTCTCGATGATCCGCTTTAACGCCGCGCGCACACGAGAGAGAAAGGGAGGGAAGGAGAAAGAGAGAGAGAATCTCTTCCTTCCGGATTCTCATCCTTCCTGTTTTTTGCAAAACCCGTCTAAATGCTAATTGGTTTCTCCGTTTTCTCTGTCCCGCGCTCTGTCGCCGTCTCCTTTCCGGAATTCTGCCGTCGTCTCGTCGTCGAATCGTGTATCTGTGTACGTAATCTGTCCTCTCGGCGAGTAAGCCAATTTTTCCGAAGCAATTACGATATTACCGTCCGCGCGGAGCCGCGCGGTAAATATCGCGGTTTATACCCGTCGCGAAATTTCCTCCCGTAAAAATGAAATAGAAGAAAAACCATGCGCAAAAAAAAAAAGAATCCAGAAAGATCTTGTGAAATTCAATCAATCGGAAAGTAAAATGATAAATGTTTGCGAGCAGCAAATTGAAAGGTGGAATGAAACAAAACTTTATGTAAAAACATCGCTTTGTATAAAACTATAGTAACTAACCGTAAATATAAACGCGATACAAATATAAACGACGTACAAAACAAACAACGTGAAATGATAATTGAAAACAGCACATAGAGAAAGAAATAAAATCGTAAGACCGTCGAATTTTTTTGCACGTAATCGCGCAGCTTCCCGATTCGAATAAAGTCTCTTTCTCTCTTGATTAGCGGCGAAGTGTATAATCACCGTATCACGTCGGAGTAAAGCTTCGACATTTAACCGCTACGGCAATTTCAGCCGCTAATGTTCTTCCGCGTAATTACCGAACGGAAGTCTTTCAATATATGGCGAATTTTATCGCGCAGCCACGCCACGTACGTACGTATACGTATGTATGCACGTCCGTCGCTGTTCGGTTCATGCAATCGTATCTCGCCGTAGGCGCCACGGCTTTTATAGGCGTGTTATGTGTGCATGACCCGTGCGCTAATTCGCACATCGCATTGCGTCGTGTATTTCCGATCTCGTGAAAGAAGTGATCAGTTCGCCGCGCTCTGTTCGCACAGATGCGCATTGTTTCAGATGATCGGACGTCCATCATTAGTTACGTCGATATTGTTATCGAGAACGTTTTGCAAGAAAAAAAAAAAATTCATAAGTCAACATAGAAAGTTCCATTTGTGAAGAAATGGTATCTACTATATTAAAGCTTTAACTGTAGCAGAAATTTATCGGAGCATAGAAATAGCGTATGAATTTGTTTGTTATATTGTTTTACAAACGTGACATTATCGATGATGCAAATTTGTTTGATAATAATTGTAAAAACGTCTGTTTGTCGTTTGATAAAAGTGTTTGTTGCCTCAATTTGGGTGTTATTGCAAATACACCGATCGCATGTTACAAAGATTTACCGTTCAATTTGTTCGGATATTAATCGGATATTTGAAGGGGATTATTAGACGTATATTCGGTTTGTTGTCAATCATAGGTTTTTTGCGCAAAAACATATTGCGCGATAGTTTGGACGAGATTTATCTCCGCGAGCTTTAAAATACGAGGTCAACAAAAAAAAAACAACATTTATGTTGTTGATTTACATTTTTGACGCGTATTTATAGTTCGTCCCCTTCCCCCCACAAAAAAAATAACGAACGTACGCGATTGTACACTGGCTGGCTTTAAAAATAATAACAATAATACCGTTATTAAATTGGCAAGATAATTTAAAATTGCACTTTACTAAGCTGTTCTTCTGCTCGTGACGTTTATCAACGTTATACCTTTGATCGTAAAACAAAGTAAATAATATCCGGTGGCAATTAACAAATTACAGAGTAATAAAATGGACAACAGTAACTGAACCTTTGCGCGCGCGCATATTATACGCGACTTGTCAATTGCCACAACTTCAATTAAACGGTAATACGTATCTGTTATTAGTTCATTTTGAGGAATATATTAAATGATATTTACTCGGCTCTTCATTTAATTAATGTAAATTAATATTACATCACGCAACTCTATAAATTGTTTCTAATTAACACGTACATTTCTCTTTCTCGATATGCAAAGAGAGTAATTATTCATCACATCGATGTAGCTTTACGTTACATTATGCGAAACGAGTTTTTCGTCCTCACTAATACTGTAAATCGATAAATAATACACTTTTCCATCATACACTTTAACGCAAGACTCAAATAAAAACCTTGTGAAAACTAGAGAAAATATAAAAAATTATAAAAATGAATATAAATAAAGGAATCAAAAATTGGCCATAAAGAGCAGACACAGATGTTGGTGTGCAATATTACAAATT
>QVNV01027147.1:0-14543 GCA_014825455.1 Pseudomyrmex pallidus
CGGTATTTCTGCATTTCGGTTTGCATAAGGGTTTTCATGGTATTACCGAAAAATATCGGTAAAATACCGGTATTTTACATAACCGGTATAAGTCCCTGATACAAATTGCTACTCAAATAACATCCGGCCGACTTTGTCTGGGAATTCGCATCTGCCTACCAAAAAAATAACCATGTGCCTTTGCGCATTTGCAATAAAAAAGTTACAATTACGTCGTCGGAAGGCTATTAGTGAGACTTTATTGTCGTCATACCGAAATCCATCGATGTAATGTGATATAACAGTGTAATTTGGCACAGCACAAACGCATGCGGTTTTTATATATATATATACAGTGTCTAAAAGATTAATTAATGTTTATTGAATGAGAATATTGCGAATATACCTTTCTCTTGACCTGCCACAAGTGCCACATAAAAACATTCACAAGAGAAGGAGAGACGCGGGAGAGGCATGCAAAAAAAGTTAAGAGACAAAACTCTGTATGATTATACATTTATAATATCAAGTTTATAATACGTATATTATATATATGTAAATATTATAAAAAAAAAACAAAAAAACAATGAGCAAATTACTGCGAGACTACTCAAGTATCAGTAGCTTATGCATAAGTAAACTCGCTATTTCAAATATATGTACTATAATAAATATGCAAGTGGGAAAACATGTTTTTCAATACAACTTTAGTCGTAAAACTTCAATGCATTTGTCTTTCTTCGGTTACGGTAATGCACAGAGAAAGAGAGAGAGAGAGAAAGAGAGAAGTAACTTTTCACCAAAGACTAAAAAAATTACGCTACCAATGTTGTTTGTGAAACGTAAAACTTTACTGCAGAGATACAAATTTTAATATTATATCCGAGAGAGAGAGAGAGAAGTAGTGTGGGATTGTTTAGCGTCCTCGAGTTTAACGTCGAATAAATAATCTTATTTTCTAAAGAGATTGTAAACATTTATGTAGCACAGTTTGATAAAAGCTGAATTATGTAAAAAAAAAAGACAACAAAAATTCCATAGTAAGAAAGAAGATAAAAAATTCCATCCCAGTAGTATACATTTAAGAGTAAAAACTTTGTTTGAAAAGAACATGTTACTGTATAATAATAATAATAGCATAACGTGTATGTATAGATATATAATATATATATATAATTTTTAAATCAATTTTCACAAAGTTGACGTAAATTTTTAGTTTACCTGAAATTCGTCCCAAGGAATGGACGAGCACTCGTCATTGTCGATGTTGGAGACTTGAATTTTGATGACGGACGAATAGCCGCAAGACTGTTGTATAAGTTCGACTTTTGACAGCTTGAACGTTGCCATCGAGACCTGCAGAGGAGAAAAAAAAATTCTTACTCTGACCGATGGATAATCTTTTCTTTTGTTTTCGCGATTACTTACAATATCTTTTCTCTTGCACACGCTGTCCATTGATTTTTCACTCTGCGTGTCCGGTGTTTCCTCCACCACTTCGGTCGCTTCCTCCACAGTCGTTATTCGAATCGTGTTATCGATGCCGAACACCGCGTCGATTTTTCCCTGATCCTGAAGACTCACCAGAACGTAATTCTCACTGTCCGAACTGACGTCGCTTCTTATTGACACCGTGTCGCTACTGCCGTCCTCCGGAGAGGCTTTCAGAGCCGAGTCGATCGACGTCATCAAATTGCTGAATCCTTTTTTCATGGACGAGAGATTAACGTTGAAATTATTCGGGATGAAGGGTGTGTTCGAATCCGATTTGTTCTGTTTTTGCGCAGCTTCTGCGCTTTGTTTTCTCTCGTCGCCGGCGCCTATCAAAGATTGCGGCAATTCCCGACTGACTGACATTTGCGGTTCTAATCGAGAAGCGTAATGTATCGTATTCGCTAGACGATCTTCGTTGCCTCTTCTCGTGCCGTTTTGCTTGAAGGTGACAACCGGTTGCGACGTTGGCACCGAGTGCGAATAATCCATCGACAGCATCGACGAGGCCTCGCTCTGAGGCGTCTCCACGTCGTTGCTCGTGTTCATTCTCCTGGCGCTAAAATCGACTCGCCCGCTCCCCGTGCCGATCGCGGACGAGCCAACTATATCGTCCGCTATGCTGGACGAGTCGGGCACGACAGATTCAAGATCGCCGCCCGAGTTCTCTTTGCCGGGTGTGTGCGACGGCATCACAAACGTCACCTCAACCTGCGGTATCAGCGCGCCTATGATCAGCGATCCGCCGCTCTCGACTTTCAGAATCTTATTCGAATCCACAGCCAGGTAAACAGCCATCTCGGAGAGTATCTCCGACAGTCTAAGTAGAAACAAGTACTGGTAATGATTTATCTGCACGCTAACTAGATTGCTTATGTACGCAAGCCCGTGAATATCGGCGCTCGAGGATGTCTCCGTGGTCGACGAGTTCATGTTGAAGTGGCACCACAACGTCAGAGGAAACGCGTCCAGAAACGGCACGGGTCGATTTTGACCGACGGCCCGTGCGCCGAGAAAATCGCCCCACACAGGTTCCAAATTGCAACACCACACGTCCTTCGCCTCCGTCCACAAAAGCTCCCGATTCAGCTGACGAAGCAGCTCGTTCACGGAATTGCTGCTGAAATTTGGCGGCGTTTGTCTTATATTGTCGGTGCCTGAGAAAGAAAACAAAGAGAATGCCAGAAGACCGACGATCTTATAGACGTGTGATATATCGCAGAATCGAGGGAATTGCATACCTCCGCAATGCGCTAGAAATTTCTCCGTCACCACGTGAAAATCTCCCGGTTTGCTCGGAAACTCCGCGCCGAAAAACATCTGTCCCATCTGAAACGCATTCAGGCACTGCGCCAAGTCCGCTTTTGAGGATCTCTCCGTCGATCGGACGTTCGTTATCGATGCTCTCGATGTTTGAAGATGCAGAGACTTCGGTCTGTCTTTCTGATTCGGATAATCCTGTTGACTTTCAAAAACTATCTGAAAACAAAAACGTTTGGTAACAAAATATACGACAAATTGGCCGGATTTTTAAACCGGTCCCACGTTTCAACTTACTCTTGGAAGTATAGCCTCTATTTTTACGTCAAAGTACATCAGACGCGAAGAGCTCAGTTGCTTGTCTTTCCCCATGAGAGAGTGATGAAGATTCAGTGCGAAAGAATTGAACCAAAGACACGAACTAATGTCAAAATTTATTTGAATCGGATTAAGCTGCACGTAAAACTTGGGCGGCGGCACTGAAAGATCAAAATTCGATTATTCGAACGTGTGCACGTCGGTTAAAAAAAAAAAAATAAAAACAACAACGTGCACATCTGCTCACATGGAAAGGTAATATCCCCCGGATAGTAGTAATAAGTAAACTCGGCGTGAAGTATTGTTACATCTTCTGGAAGACTGAACCTGTCGCGATCACCTAAAAAAAAAACCTCAAGTAAGTATTTCCGCAAACTTAATTTAATTTGCTAAAGGGATCCGATCTCATACATGCGATGAGAATAGTTGTCGTGTCGCAATACATACTTTGTTGCATTAGACCAGCAATATATCTCGCGTGTATTATGTTTTACGATTGGAAAAGTTAAGAAACACGATTGCAAATTATATGTAATATCAATATCTTTTTCAATGTTAATGCACATGTCGAACTGACAGATTAATTTCAAATTAAAATACATGTATCATAAAACCTCACAAAATGGAGGCAAGTAAAGCTACCGATTAAAATAATCACAAATTTAGTTTTTTCTTTTTCGCAAACACTGTTTGTGCGCAACACTACACTTACACATACACTACGATCTAACTACGAATCTGTTGTACCTGGCGTGTGCTTTTTCCTCGTTTGAGCTGTGCAATTGTTAAATAAAACAATTATTGAAACCGGACTATGTATTTTTCAATTAAAAAAAAAGAAATGAGATAAACAAGTAGATTCGAACGTAATAAATCATCGAAGATATACAATACCGGTGATAAACTCCTTCGGCAGCGGGTTGCGCGACGTTGTTGTCACTTTGTACAGAGTGAAGTCGTCAATCCTGATGATAATGCACGTCGTCATCAGTTTGGCGAGCTGTTCCAAGACGTAGTTCTTCACCGGGTTGCCACTGGGATGCTGAGATTTCTTAGGCTCGGAGGGTGTCGCGTTCGGATTCTGCGAATTCTGATCGCTCTTCTCCGCATTTTCCCCGGAGTTTTTCGCACCGCCACCTGTTCCCAGATAGAATCAAAGATAATATGCGGATTCTCTCTCGCCGCGTTTTTAAATTGCGTCGGATATTGGATGTAGTTCTAAATGGCACACGAACTTGTCACGTTTCCTTGACTTCTTGTCAGAGGAGAATGTTGCGTCCTACTGGAATCTATGAGATCCATAAACTGACTTCGAAACGAGCTCAACGACTGTTGCAACCACTGGTTGTGGGGCGTAGCGTTCTCCTTGTATTTCGCCCAGTGCTTTCTGTCCGCCATGGCCAGGTGATACGGATAATAATCTATTTGAAATTTAACCAGAGAAATTTGCAACGCGCCGCCGTCCTTCAGCTCGGGATACAACGATCTGCCGCCTGTTGGAGAAAGAGAAGATGGATATAAACGTAATGCAGGAAAACCACGTGTTTCGCGTCTCTTTTGAACATACCGCCGGCATCGTCGCACAAATGAAGATCAATACGTTGCGAAAGAAAATGATACGACGTCTCTACAACATCGTATCTCGTAAATATTCTCGATATCGCCGAATTGCACTGATTTTTCGCTCTACTTTGTTGAGATATTTGAGCCTGATATTCCGGTAAAACCTTAAATTGCAAAACAAAAAAAAGAAAACAATTACATCAGTAAATTGTTACAAATCGAAAATAAAATTAGGTTTAAATCAACTGCACAAACTTCTAATTTTCTTGCAGCTTTCGTTTTTCTCTCGAGAATGGTGGCTTTCTCGATGAGACCGCCCAGAGAATCGAGAAACAGGAGAGCAGCTTTCAACTGCGAGTCCGTTAGCACCCACAGAAGATCGTCGAGTATGATCACAAGCCTGGAGCCCATGACAAAGCAATCTGCAAAGTGACAAATTTAATAACAAATGATGCGCAAATCGCGCATATTCGTCGATTATTCAAATTTGCACAAACCTGAAATTCTCTTCTTTATGGTAATTCTGCATCTCGCTTGATTTGTAAGTAAACGAAGCGGCGTCAGATTCTTATCCTTAGTACTTTGAGCCTCTATTCTAACGGTTTGCCATTCTAACTCCTTAAAGATAAGTAACTGTCCTCGCTCGGGATCTTTTAATCTGGTGGTTCTGAGATCACAACGCTGCCACGCTGCTGATTTGGATTCTACCATTATCCGATTTATCTGTGTGTGAGTATACAGTTTTAAACGAACTTAATCAAGTTCACCAAGTGTATATTTGCTGCATATTGATTTTTTCGTGCTTCATCTTGTTTTTTATAAATACCTGAACAGAAGCGATGAACGCAGGACTTTTGAATGTGATTAACACAGTGTTAACAGCCACTGTTATCCCATCTATTACTTTATGTATAAAAGAATATTTTGCAGGACCTGCATATGACGACATACCCTGTGGGGAAGACATGCTTCTCAGGTCTTCGCATGTTTCTACATCTATATGGACCTCATCCAAACTCTGCAAACAACATAAATCGCTTTAATTGCATTGCTTGCATTTTGACAAGTGACTAACACATTTGTTTACAATAAGAATAAAAATTGTCTGCATCTTTATGCATGTAAATGTTAAACTATACATATATATAATTTACCAAAAAGATAGGAACACTTTTTAGTTTGGTCCATTGTATGCGAAATGAGACCTTGTTGCACCAAGCGCTAGTTAATCTTAACCACGATGGCAGCTCTAGTAAATCAGTAAGGACTATTTCATCGAGTTCCAAATTTGTCAGTTCTCCTTCACCTTTAAATGTGCTCAGATTTATCTTGTCAGCGGATAAATTCTTGGTAAACCTACAATATGTTCAATAAGATAAACTCTCTCTTTTTCTCTCTACGCGTATATATATGTCATTGCCATTAGTCATCAGTCATTGTCACAAGGACGCAATAAAAAGCTAATTACATAAGTATTGTACGTGTGTGTGTTGTTATTGTTAACATACAATGTTACAAATACAAGTCTACAAAGATACCACATCTATAACAATTATTATATTCATTTACACATGTATATGCGTACATGCATACGTTGCATACTATTTGTACAAACTTTCACTCTGACAAGTAGGAACAAGAAACAAATCTGTCAATGACTTGTGATGAAAGCGCATTGCTTGCAAAAAAAAAAGAGGGGAAAATAGTACTTTCTCTCATTACTTTCAGCTGTTATGTGCAAATGTCTATGGCCGATACTCATAGTTCGCTCTTCCACTTGAGATTGTCCCTCAAGATTAAGCTCAAGATAGCGCATTAGCCAATGAGACGGCCCGTCTCTCACAGCATCTCAAGACATCTTCACGATCGTCTTTAATTACAAGTGCGGACTATGAATACCGGCCAATTGTCTGCTGTTAGAATAGCGCAAGGGGGGGAAAAAAAATCAAACGATCACGAGAGGAGACAGATGTTTTCGAAAACAAGGAAACGTATTGCGACTACGTGCGACTCGTGTAATTTTTTGTGTCACTTTTGAACCGCGAAAGGCCGTCACTTCAGGGTTAATCAATCGTCGCGCGGACGATTAAAAAAAACCAATACCTGGACAAGTGTTTCAGCAACTGATTTTTGATGATCGAGACCATCTTTTGATTTCGTCGTCGACTCTAGTTCTCACGATGGCTAACACGTCTCGGCATGGTTAGTTTGACAGCACATATTCACGACGTTCCACGGAGCAACTTCCACACATATGTGCGCTTCCACGAACAGTCCCGTCTACGAATGAAACGATCCCACCGTTCTCACCTTTGACGATGCAACTGTGGACGCAGCAGTCGCTATCTTCACGCTGTAATGGAGATTGACAGCGCCCTCGTCGCCCAAGAAACAGAAAGTGAGCGCGACCAATGGGCGCGCTCCGCCGTCGATTCGATATTTCGATTCTCGAATTGTCGCGCGCTTCGATACGGAGATTCAGCGGCAACTCAGTCTTGGCGGGCGCGCGACGAGAAGAAGATCCTCTGGTTCAAAATCGTCCCGGTGCTTATTCCATCCTTGTTTCGCGCGCCCAAATATCGACGGTACGTCGCAGAGTATCGGACGTTCTCGGTGACACGCAATTAGCATCGAGCACACTCGTGTGACGCTGATAATCGGCGAGTTTCGCGGTGAAGTTGTTTTGCGGCCGCGATCCCGACGAACAAAATGGCCGACGCGCGTCGCGAGAAGAACTTGTTCCGATTTTCGTTCGCGATTGTGATCGTCTCGCGCGCAAAATACGCGAGTGCAGGATGTTCCCGAACAAAATGACCGCGACGCGAGAGAAACTCGTTCCGGTTTGATTCGCGTTTTCCGCGACTGCGATCGTCTCGCGCGCAAATACGCGAGTGCCGGACGTTCTTCCCATTGATGTGCGATCAGCATCGCGCACTTGCCGGTAACGCGCTAATTAATATTCTTATTCATCTATTGAAGTATACATTTTGAAAAAAAAAAAAACAACAACATTTATACGCTTGATGTTCACGAGTTGTTTTTTCTCTTGCATCCAACAACAAGGAAATTTTATTTCTGTTACAGAGATCGGCGCTGCAGCAGTAGATGGCTGGTGATCATATTTTAGTGGTGAAAAAAGTGTCATGACTACGTGGGACGATTGCTGGATCTCCCACTTCCGAGGAGAATCAGGGCCAGAGGAAGATGCGTCGATGGACAACGACGGGACCGCACAAACATGAGTCACAAAATCTCTTATTGTTCCTTTTACCTATACAATTTATTTTATATCCATAAGTAAATTATAAATCTTAAGTAACAATTTTAAATTTATAAATTTTATGACTATTTCTATCGCACAATTTTCAAAGCAAATTATAGAACTTATTTTTTTATTAACTTATTTTCCACGAGATATTTTACTGATATGTTAAATTTATGAATAAAAAAATTCATACCAGTAACTTATATAAAGACTCAATGTAGCTGAAAGGAACAATTTTTTTATTTTCATTTTATTTACATCAATCGCATTGATTGCAAAACAAGATAAAATCATTATTATCTCTGCTATCTTTATTATACAATTACGCGGAAGTGATGTATAAATCGCGCGCGTAGTACGGAATAGAACCGAACAATTCGCGCACATACCACGGAATCAGAATCGAAGCGACATGACTACGTAGTTGCACGCACAAAAACGCGCGCTTGTGTGGCGCTAGAGCGAGACACGTGGCCGCTGTCATGTTTCCTTCTGGTGTGTAAACAAATGAGTAGGTTATTTTTGTTATCAAAGTGGTTGTTATTATCTTCGTGATTGTTTTTTTGCGATGGAATCTAACGCGAACAAAAATGCACAGAAGGCTAAAAACAAACTCTGCCACGGTAAAGATGTTTTCGAACGGATGAATTATTTGTATCAGGTATAAACACACGCATGTGAGAGGTTGTTTTTTTTCCTAGTCGTTTCTGCCAAGTCCATTTTAATATTTGAACATAAATTCTAAAATAAATATTCGGCCACGCAGGCTAGTCACATAATGGCATTAAAAAACCGAGTTGCCGCGTCTTATTATGGCAACAACATGGTGGGCTGTGCCAAAAAAGCAGTGTTACGCATGTGAGTTTGAAGAACGTCATTTGTATTCTTGAAACAACAGAAAATTATAGATGAAAAAAGAGAGAGAGAAAGGAGAAGAGCTTGAATATAAAACAGAATTTATTTACTTAGGGAACCAGACTTGAAGAGAACAATTTGCAAACAATGCCAGGCTCCACTTGTACCCGGAGAGACAGTTCGTGTTAGATTAAAGTCAAAAACCGTCAGGTGGACGTGTCTGACCTGCATGTACGTAAGAAAATTTCCCGCGAAGAGGGGACACAAACTGTGGCTCGATCAGCCGGAGGCAATAGTTGAGATAATTGACTACGGGCAAAAGTCAGAAACCAAAAGCAATCCGGAGCCCGATTTGCGAGAAGAAATTTCAAACACTTCCGAGGAATTGAAGAAACTGGAGTTGCAATTGAAAGCGTGAACGAAAGTGGATATGACAAAGTAGAGATAAAAAAAAAAAAAAAAACTTTATTTCAAGCTATAAACTTATCCTAACGCACAAGACAATAAACTCGTGGTGGGAGTTGGTGTACGAATATTTTTTATTAATGACTTACATAAAATATGTTACAATATTATAATAAATTTGTAATTAATAAACAGATACTTTTTTTTTTTTGCTAACTGGAATATTCATATATATATATATATATTTTTTTTTTTATATATATAACCATCTAGTATATAATATCATGATAGCGCGATAATAGTTTCACATTGATGTTGCAATTCCAAGCAAATGTGCGAACAAATCGTAAAGTCGTTGCGCTTGCGAGGGCAATCGCGAGAAGCCTGAGTTGTAGCAGTTTTTTTTTTTAATTTTGTGTAAACCGCATCGGCAGCGTTTTGTCAATATAATTACGACGAGTGTGCGTTTGAACACGCACTTATTCGCGCACCGCAACTTCTTCAAGGAACAGCTTCTCAGACGTCATCCGCGATGAATTCGACGAGAAATCGTAGAGTATTCACGAACGATCGTGTACGAAAACAAACAAAAAACAAAGCGCGCAGATAGAATTGCAGTCCGCGACTTCTTCTTACAAGTTCTACTAGAGTCGAGAGTCTTACGATTTTTTTTGTCAGAATTGCAGCATAAATGTTCTTAGAAATAACTCGATCGTTAGAAGTTATTGTGTTATCGAGTAAGTGCAATACGTTTTTTTTTTTTTTTTTTCGTTTACGACAAGTAAAGCGACGTTCACGGAGAGTTGTTCTCTTCAAGGGATCGCAAATTTGTTCATTACCACAAGTTGTTTTTTCATCGTCGAGGGACGGGGTTTGCGGAGTAGCCGTAAAAAGTAGTGAAATTTGACGTGACGTTTCTGAAAAAAAGTTTTTTTTTTCTTTTTCACGATCGCGCGCGTCGTCTCTCACCGCGAGGTGACAATCTTCTCTCACCGCGAACGTCGTTTACTCTTCAATCTAACTATGATATGACTAATGTCCGCCCATTGCCAGAGTAACTCGTGCAAAAATCATTTTACAAGTTTTACTCAAAAATCATCATTGCACTCCCCGTGCTCGGGCGCAATCTCAAATCACAGTTTAAAAATCGGGAAGAGAAAAATTATACACATCAGTCGCATTTAAACGTCAACCTTAAAAAATAAAAAAAAAAAAACTACACGCACAAAACTAAAAGCGAAACTGCAACTTACGCGGATCGCGTTATTTTTTTCGGATTGTTCAAGAACCGCGCGCTCGCGCAAACGCGGCAGTGAAAAAACCTGGTTTTTTATTTTTATTTATTATTATTATTATTATTATTATATACCGGATACACACAACAATCGCATCGAGTCGATGCCAAAAGATAAATGGCAGTGATCGTTGTAAACTACGCGTTCGCACAGCTGGGAACGCACGCACGCACGTATCTCGATGAAAAAAAAAAAAAAAAAAAAAAAAAACAAACGTATATATAAATATTAAATACTAATGAGGAAAAATCAATACGAAAAAAACTGGGCTGGACGGAATCTACACATTCACTTATATACATATATCTGTCGTGTGCCAAGCTTCGGTCGTGTCGACGCTATTCTCATACAGTCTCTATTTTTTTTTTTTTTTTTTTAATCTAACGTTAATATTCTTGTTCTTCGTCTTTCTTTTCTTCGTTTTTACTCTCTTATGTTTTTTTTTTTTTTGATTCCCCTAAAAAGTATAAGATTTAACGGTAATAAGTTGTCCAAGACGGGGACCCCAGGTTGGCAACGCACACATATATACATGCACACACCAGCTACAGGGATTAATTTACTTTAGTAATATTGACTGTGTCGTTCGTCGTCACTCTTCATCTCTTGAGTCCTTCGCAAGCTCTCGGGGGGAAGAGTCGTCCGTGAACGGAAAAATCCGTGATCGCACACAGATGAGAGAGACACAGAGAGAGAGAGAGAGAGAGGGCGGAGGACACACGTTGCAACGGAACGTGCGTCTCGCTCCTCCACACGCGTCTAACTCGCACGACAAACCAATATCCAACTCGGTTATTGTCAAAGAGGTGTGCGCATGCGAGTCGTTCGAGTCGTACGGTTCGAAGAGGCGCGTGCCAAGTAAGTAAAAGAAAAGAAAAGAAAAGAAAAAAAAAGAAACAGAAACAGAGCCGCGGACAAAGAGGTACAACGTACGGCGACGGAGCTTATTTAGAGATAGAAAGAGGGACAGGTGGAGAGAAAGAGAGGAAAGGAGAGAGAGACGCTCCTCGCGTGTCCAGAGGATGGGATTTACACCAGCCCTGAAACGAATTGGGGCTGGCCGTCGCGATCGAGCGTCAGTTGCGGCATCACGTTCGGAGTAGGTTGAAAAGTTGATCCTTGGAAACCCATTGCCGACTCGTACAACTGCACAGAGGAGCGAGAAAAAAAAAACCAACTTGTTTAGAAATCCTCGGAGAGAAATGTGGAAGTTAATTGCAACGTCGCTTGCAATCGCAACGTTATTCATCGCTTGTTATGACGTACATTATGATTTCCCGGAAGCGTCGTGTAGTCCGGCGTCGTTGGACGATGCCTGTTCGTGGGTAACGGATGCTGTATCGTGGCGTAAGTGTTGTCCTGGGACGTGTCGCCCATGCCGACGCTCACGCCGCTGCCTCGTCTCTCGCCGCCGAGACCGCCCTCGGGCTCACTGAACACCTGCATTGTCAGCTCCTGCTCCTCGTACAGTTTCAGTTTCCTTCAAAGAAAAAGAAAACGCTTTGCATCACGCGCGTATAAGCGTATAATCGTTTGTGAAACGAGACTCACTGCTCTATCCACAGAGGGTTCTCCGTCGTGTTTAGCTCGTCAATGATTTGCTTCTTAATTAGGCCATCCTTCTTACGTATATCATTTGGCACAGTTATTACCCTGAGGATATTGAAATTTATATGATAGCGCGGAATAATATTGAAAAGGAATTGGAGATCTCATTCCTTATTACTGTATGATACATTGAAAAGCTCTCAAAGTTCTCACCAATGGCGTAAACAGCAACATACAACCGTCACGGTAACCGCCCCGACGATCAGAACAACCAAGAGAGCTATCAGAGCGGCGAGCGCGGGATCGAACGGTTCCTCTTGGACCCCGGCGTACGCGGGCTGGAAGATCAATCGGACGTAAATTCGTGCGTTTCGATAATCCCACAGTAAATTCCTCTGTGTGATTAAATTTTTTTATACACCGCAAGATTTTTTTACTCACCACTACGTTCTCGATGGCAAATCCGGTGTAGTAGTGTTTCAAGAAGTCGTATTTCGCGTCGATAACTTTGAGCACGTGGGGAATCGGGGCGATAGTTTGGGTTTTCGGCTCGACAACGTGCAGGTACATGTCGCACCTGCGAAATAAAAAATGGAGATATATTTTTAAAAAGTTACTGCGGTGAAAGAAAGAGAGAGAAAAGTTGCGTTGTCGCGCGCAAATAGTTACCATTCTCTGCGGATATGTCCGGAAGCGTCAACGTGGTATCTGATATCGTCCACCACGACTCTGCTTTGCGTGGCGTTCGACAATTCCGAAACTATCTCGTCGCGCTCGTTGTTCACCTCCTCCGGAGGTCGAGATAATATGACGCGAATCAACTGAGACGGTTCGAATACCCACACCTTTTGGGAAAAATAGAAAAATATATTATTTACGTTTGGCAATTTTCACGCGACAAAACAGAGCAGACAAACAATTGACTTTTGGCAACTCTGGCGAAAAAAAACACTCACGTGAACTCTGGCCATCGCGAATCTCTCCGGGATCGCGGTCTCTTTGGCAATCACTTCGACGATAAATCTGTCCTGATTGTATTCCGCCATGTATCCGCTTGTAACGAGCTTGCCGTCTTGCGTAACGTTGAACGGACTTGGCACTATCGAGCCGCTCGGCTTTTCCGACCCGTACTTGTAAAGATTCGCACTGGCGACGTAATAATGCAGAGTGCCGTTGTCGCCCACGTCCAAGTCGGACGCGGTTACTTTTGTCACGAAGTCGTTTATGTTCGCCATCGAGTTGACGCCGGCGTAATAATCGTTGCGCTCGAATATCGGCGGATTGTCGTTCTCGTCCAACACGGTTATCGTCACGTTAACATGGCCGTGCTCGGGATGGCTGAACGGGTGGCCGGATTGCGTCGGATTGACGTAGAGATCGGGATCGTTGGACGCGAGAACGGAGATAACGTACTTGTCTCTCGTCTCGCGATCGAACGACTTGTTCGCGTAAATGCTGCCATCGGACTTGTCCATGTAAAAGGCGTAGCCCTCGTTTCCTAAATCGATAATTCGTTTTTGAATTTTCTAAAGTTTTAATTTTTTTTTTTTGAATATTTTTATTAAAACTCGAAAAGAACAACCGATTTTTTTTTCTGTTCAAGTTTCGCAATTTAACTTCGAGAAACATATTCTTCAGATATTTTACCTGCTTCTATGTAATAGTAAACTTTCGCGTGTCTGCCTTCGTCCTTGTCCTCCGCCGTAACCTTGCCGATGAAGTAATCCTTCGGCCGGTTTTCCGACACGTGAAAATTGTACTCCTCGAAAAATTGCGGCACGTTATCGTTCGTGTCGACCAACTGAACTGTCAATAAACGCAAAGTCTCGTACGCCGTGGGACTGCCGTGATCGGCCGCCACGAGAACAAGCTGAAACAAACACGCAAGATACTGTTGTTTGATCGAAGATAGAGAAAAAAAAAACAACAGTCTTACCTCAAACTTGCTCTTGATCTCGCGATCGAGAATGATTTTCGAACGAAGTTCGCCGGTTTCTTGATCTATGGAAAATTCCTCGGTCTCCTGAACGTTTCTGTTGTTGACCTTCAAGTGGTAACTGACGCGACCGTTTTCCCCGGGGTCTCTGTCGATCGCTTTCACCGTCAATATCAGGTAATTCGGGACGCCCGCGTTCTGAAAAAATCCCGAAAGTTGATTTCGAACGCGGTCTTCAACAAGTTTCAAAACGCGCGCGCGCGTTGTATTCAAAAAAAAAAGTACCTCCGGTACTTCCACAGTTGCGTTCGTCAGTTCGGGCATCACGAACTGCGGTTTGTGTTGATTCACGGGTGTGACTCTTATGTCGACGTAACATCTGTCCGAGTGAGGACCGCTTCCGGCGCCGTCGCGCGCCTCGACCTCGATCCGGTAGGAACCGGATCTGCCGAGAAGAGCCGCAGCGGGATACAGAATGCCGGTCTCGTGGTTAAGCGAAAACGACTCGTTCTCATTCCCGCTGACAATTGTGTACCAAACCTCGCCGTTGGTGCCTTCGTCCTGATCCACAGCTCGTACCTTGAAATTATCGCGCGATATGATCCACGTTGTTCTTTTTTTTTGCACA
>QVNV01027149.1:0-10642 GCA_014825455.1 Pseudomyrmex pallidus
ATGAATTTTAGAATTGAAATTTCAATTCAAAAACTCACGTGTAAAAATTTACATGTGAACATATATATATATGTACACACATATATATATATATACGTATATTTTCCGCACAACATCCTGCGATCGGCTCGTAAGACATATTTATATTCTTAGTTTAGTAACTTTCTCGAGCCTTAATATTCTTTATTAATCATAAAATATAGTACGATACTAATAATTAAAATTAATAAAAGAGTGTGCGAGTCTCGGGGCGGGCAGGATCCCGAAAGTTTGTCCAACACATAAATTTATTCTGGGACGAAATTCTTGATTCAGGACCCGATTCGGTCTTAAATGTTTAAGATCAATTTTCTTAAATTTTTTATTTTTCTTCGTTAAAGAATATAACAAATTGATCAATAATTTAACAATTCTGTTGTGATCAAATAACAAATTAAACAATAATTCAACAGTTCTGTATAGGAAATACGTCCCCGAGACGGATCTTTGTATGTCAAGGGATCAAAGAACAAACATTGCGACTCTATAGGCCGAATCTATATATACATAGATTCGATCAAATCGCAGTTACGTATCGGACAACCGGACGTGCCTCGAGATGATCAGTGTCCAGTAAAATTCCGTCTTAACCTTTTAATATCTTAATTGCGATCAATCAAACTTGCGATGTAAAAAAAAAAAACGCACATTGAGTGCAACTTTTTCCCTATGGATTTCCAATACGGCATTAAGTCTTCTAACATAGAGAGAGAGTTCGCTATTTTCTGCGTGATATTTCAATATTGGAAAAGCTCTTTTTCTCACTCGTTCTTTTTTTTTTTTTTTTTCCAACAGAAATACAACGGACCGAAAATCCGCATAAAAAAGTTTCCTTGCAGGATTTATTTCCCGAGATAAATTGACTAATATTTGTTCGCGAAATTTACGGCTTCTCGACGGACGGTCTGTGTTTGCGTCGCGACATACAGTAACTCCGCGTTTGCTTTTCTCCCGTGTTTTTCTCATCTGGTTTTTTGTAAGTATATAAGTTGCACAAACTTTTTCCCCCGCACACAACACACGTGCGATGCTCGAGCTTCGCGGAATTATTGTGGAGTATAAGTGCAGCTGTGATGCGCGCGAGGACGAAATTGTAGAAGCTGATCAAATATACGCGAGCAAAAGTGAATTTTCGACGCGCTAAATCCGCTTACGGAGTCCGAAACTTATTCCCCCGTCGTCGTCGGTCGATCTTTGAAATTCACATTCATTAAAACGCGACGGAAATAAAACAGCGACGAATTGCTTATTTTTTTCCTTTTCTTTTTTTAGCGGCGCGTCGCGTTATATAGCGTCTCGGCAGCGAATTTTATTCTTCCGTCGTCGTATACGAGAGCACCGCGTCCGCGCGTGCGGTGGTCGAGTTAACGTATCCTGAAAATAAAAGGAGGAGCGCTTAAATCCCCCGCCGGCGCCGAAGTCTAATGCTCGTAAGAATATCCGCGAGAAGGAGAGGAAGAAGTTTCCCGTCGCGGGAATAAGGAGCGGAGTCGAACATCAGGTCGGCCGGTGTCGCGGCGCGGTTTTATGTGCCTCATCCCCTCACCGGATACGGCAGTCGTCGTCCGCGCGCTATATAATCGTGAAACCAGGATACGTCGTCTCTCTCCCGTCGTGAATCTCGTGATATGACACCCCGCGAGATTGACAATATCCGACCGTCCGTCCAGAAGCAAGAAGTCAATGAATTATTAATGAGAATGGACGCTCGCGTCAAGAAATCGAGGGTAGGGAAGAAAAAGCAGCGGATGCGGGCGCGCAGAAGCGAAGAGCCTGGGATGTATTTTTAATGATATTACCGCGCTAAACCAATATTTTCCATCGTTCGCATTCGACCTCACACGCCTGTGTGACGCAGGCGGTTGTTCCTGTTTATCGGATTACAGGCAATGATAATGGCCGCGAGCCTGACCGCTCGCGCGACGAGAAAGGAAGAGAGTGTGTCGTACCGTTTCGGTATATATTTTCAGAGACACCGCATACAATTTTGCGCCGTTGAAAGCTCTTGATCCGAAAATGTGTTTTTTCGACTCTTCCACCTCCGCCCCCGCCCCAGCTTGGTCGCGGGGTAATTAACGCGTCTCTCTCCCGTAATTACAGCGCGTGCGCGTCTCGAAACTCACCTCGATGTGGCGGCCGAATAATGGAAAAGGCGAGGTCGCAAAACCAAGATAAATGCCGTCGTAATTGCTTTCGCATTACTCTCGCGAGAGAGAGAGAGAGAGATGTCCGCACACGTTCTCGTCAAAATTTTGCGCGGAGAAAGAGGAAATGTGTTGATAAAATTGCAGATGCAATTTCAACTGAATCAACTAATTTGGAGATGAAGAGCTCGCTCGGCCGCCTGAGTTGTCAAAGAAACGCCGAGATAAATCCGTTCCGCGTCACGCATTCCGGTGTATGAAACCGCCCCATCGAAAATTGCGTCATTAAAATGCGGGGGAGGATAAGCGCGCGCCCGCCGGGCAGGTGTGGTGGCGCGAAACGCCACGTTTACGGTTTTCCGTTTCTCGAAATTGTTGAATAAATGCCGAAAATTCGTCAGAGAAATGTGTGAAATATATACCAGCGGAGGCTGGAAAATCTCCGTGACGGAAAACGAGATTCGAGCGCGGTGTGGCGTATCGACGTGCGTGGAATTTGCACGGGAGCTGGAAGGGGGGGGGGGCGAATTTTTCGCCAGATGTAACCGCGCGAATATCGGCTTTTCCGACTGATACAATCGACGACGTACATATACACGCGCGCGTTTCCAAAGGAAGGAGATCCTTTCTTGCGCGAATGTGCGCGCACACGTGATTCGTCTCGGAGAGATTATGATCGTGCACCGACACGAGAGATTCGAAACCCACGATGCCGCCGGCGGCGAACAATGGGTCAAGAGAACTTGCTCTCTCTCTCTCTCTCTCGCGTCCGCGGCACAATACCGGCACATAATTCGAGTGGCCCCGGCGCGGAAGCACCGGCCTCCGGTATGTTCACGATTCCGGCCGCAGAATTCTCCGCAAAATTAAGCCTCCTCCTATATCGCGGATGCATAACGCGTGCGCGCGCGCGCGCGTATGTGTTCGCGCCTCCGGTTAATATGTGCGAGAGACGAATAATGGGCGGAGATATTGCGCGATATTTCCACTGTGTCGCGGCAGTGGTATTGCCTTATGTTACTTCCGACGCGCATTCGGAATCGAGGCCGCGGCGGGCGCGCTCATTGTTCCTCGGGGTGGTGGTGTTTGTCTCTAACCTGTTGTTCGACTAAAAACGACAACGAGGGAGGGGAGGGGAGGAGACTCAAACAATCTCTTAAAAGCTCCGATAGGAAGGAAAAAAAAAGAAGAAAAAAAAAGGCTTCTTCGGCTCTTTTGTTGCTCGGAAATTGCTCACGAAAGTTCATTTGAATGCGATGAATGTTTAATACGGACGTGGACGCTCGAGTTTTCAGTGATCGATGTTGTTGCCACTTACACGTTGCGGACGGATAAGTTAATTGTTTCTCATTATGAAGTTGAGAGGAAGGAGCATCCGCGCTTGGGGATTGCACAAGCACCTCCCCCTCCCTTTCGGTTATCGAAACCCGTTGCGCGGCTCGCGAAAGAGTCCGGCGAAGTTTTCTGAACGAATATTGGCATCTATCTCTCGCACCGCTCGGCTTGACAAAGAGAAACCGGAAAACACTTTGCTTAAACTCTCGCGGCTCTTGTTCTTCCCTCCCCTTTTCTTATCTCTTTCCATTCTTTGCTTGGGATTTTATTTTATTTTCAACGCTCGTAATTCTTGAAAAAAACTTTCAAGATTGCGGCGAAAAAACCGCACCGAGAGAATAATTTTCCGCCTCCGTGGAAAATCATCGGTCACGTGTCGACGATAAAAAACAATCTCCGCGGCGCGAGACAGAGAGAGAGAAAGAGAGAGAGAGAGAGAGTGATGTGTCTTTCATTAAGACGGTTTTTAGACAATTCGCTAAAAAGCGTTATAAACTCCGTCGGATATAAAGTGACGACACTTTCCCCTCCTTCTCCCCGTTTTCTCTCGTCCGTTTTCACGCCGCTCTGATAAACACTCCGCCCGCCCGTCTGCGGTAGGTATATATCACTCGCGCTCATCGCTCAACTCGTTAACCTTGTTCGGATACGGGGCGAGAGGGAAGCGTCTTCTTTTTTAGCACCGCGTCGGCGGCATCGATTTT
Source organism: Pseudomyrmex pallidus (assembly GCA_014825455.1). Lineage (NCBI taxonomy): Eukaryota > Metazoa > Arthropoda > Insecta > Hymenoptera > Formicidae > Pseudomyrmex > Pseudomyrmex pallidus. Next base: position 4,223 of record QVNV01027149.1, read on the forward strand.
AGATAAAAAGTCAACGAACTGGCACGTAGTATTTCCGGCACCAATAGGGGGCGACTATACAGAAAAGGGCCCGTACAAAGAGTCCGCCTCCCGCTCTTTGGACAAATTAAATAGCATCGACTGGCCGCTGCGCGTTTTCCCACCTGTGACCGATTTTTTTTTTTTTCGGTTATTTTTTTTTTTTTGTCACACCGTGCGCTCGTTTTCACCTGTCAAACTTGCACCGCAATCTATCACAATCCGCGACACACATGGTAAGTCGCGTCGGGGGCGCGCACGGCTTTTCAACAACGCGACACATTGAAGCTGAACGGAAAATTAGGCCAACCCCCCTCCCCCCCTGCTGTCTCTCTGCCCTTCGCGTAACAAATCACGGCGGAAATTGCTTGATAGCCCGGTATCTATCACGTTGTCTATCACGCATCCTCATTTGGGGGGATGTAATGACCGATGAAGGGAACTCATCCGGAGCGAAACTGACTAGACAATTTCGCGCGTGCGATGGGTCAACGAGAGAGGGTTGCCGAGGCACATATACACGGATATATATAGTAGGGCGATGTATACGTGAGATTTCGATACGACGCACACACACACACTGCGTTACGGTTATCGAGTCGACTTTGGGAGGGAGGGAGGGACGCGCGCGACTTAAGAGAAAGAGCGGCAAGGTGATAAAAAACCAAGTTATTTGCATATCACGTGTAGGAAACGTGAATACATCGGGACGAGCGGGAAAACTGCGGCTCGCGCGATTGAATCCCATTTTATTTACGGCAACGAGATAACGCGAGTCTCTCTCTCCCCCCGAGTCTCTGACGATCTCCCAGGCGAGATTGGTCAAATGGACTTGTATCGGGTATTTCGAAGATCTCTCCCGCTTTTTCTTGTTCTCCTTCTCTCTTCGCTCCACAAGCAATATCCGGGCAATTGCGTTCACGTCACCAACATTTATTGTGTCGTTATTTCATTTCGTCGTTTTCGCCGCTTTCTCATTAGTCATCTATCGATCGGATGCCGGCGTTCCGCCTTTAATTTATTGCAACCTTCGGAACTTTCATTTGAAAATGGCGTGTAATTTCCACACACACACACACAAACGCAAGAAAGAAAAAACACAGCATCGATCTATTTGTCTCTCGCGACGATGTGCATTTCATGCGCGAGTGTCTTTTGTCTCGCGGGCCAGTTGTCGCGCGCGCCGAGATTAAGCGACAAACACACAGTCGCGTTGTTTGTCGCGGGTTTATCATAAAATATTACGGCGGTCGGGCTGCAGAAATTGCGTCGCGATGTCGGAATTATACTAGACGTAAAAAAAAAAGAAAAAATAACTAAAGCCGTCTATAAACTACGGGCAACAAATCCCCTTTATCCGCCATTTACGCTCAGAAACGACCGAGCAGATACGATCCGCAGCAAAGCATTGACTGACAATTTATTACGCGGACATGAAATTACCGGGCGTTAATTCTTCTCCGGCCATCAAATAATAATCTCTCCGTGCCGCTCGCGAGATCAACAAACGAGCTGAAAAATGAACAAATTGTTCATGGATTCAGAATAAAGTCCGTTTCGCGCGATGAAAAATACGCGAAAAATCGACGCGGATAACTTTTTTTTTTTATAACATGTATACAAGTTTAATAAAGAAACGCGCGAGTGTGCGCGTGCGCGCGTGTGTCGTATGTTTCTCTCCGGCGCGTGTATATTTCCGTTCTCTGTTTTTTGAACATATTATATTGTTACGTATAATTTATATAAAAGTATGTGTAACGTAATACACAAAAGTACGAACAGAGAAAATTTTATCGGAGATATTTGCATAGCTGAGCGAATTGAATTTCGGACAAAACGCATTTGAACGCTAAACGAGGAGGAAATTCACGTGGACGTGAATGGAAAAAAAAATAAAAAATAAAATAAACAAAACGCGCGCGCGAGAAGAAATAAAAAGGCGGATAGCATAAATTACTCTCTCTCTCTTGTTACCCTACTTTAAGAGAGCAGAAAGAGAATAAATATAAGAGTACGAAAACTATCTCCTTCGTCCTCGAATTAAGTTTGACGTAAAACGCAGCTAGCTTATTCGTCTCTCTCTCTATGCGCGATAAAAAGAAAATCGCTAACGAACGCGAACGGAGCGCGGCTCCGCGTTTTTTTTCCAAGACGTTCCGTATAATGAACATAACAATAAATTGCTTGAAAGTACGCTCTCGGTTCGCATTTGAGTTAGGCGATAAGTACTTTACTGAAGACTTTACGAATTTGCGAAAACAGAGATTGCTCCTCGAGAAGATCGCGTTTAGACGTGGTTTCTTATTTTTCGAACGCGCGTAATATAATTTGCGAGACACTTTTGCGCAAAAAAAAAAATGTATCTCGCACAACGCGCGCGTTCTCGCAAAATAGTAAAATAAATGATTAAACAACTGCAAATTTCCTCGTCAATAAATTATTAATATTACGTTTCGCGTGGCGCAATTATTATGTAGTTTTCTAATGAAATTATAATTACGTATCTGATTATGTATGTGCATAATATATAGAAGAACGAAAGTGCGTGACTATATACAATTTGCGTTGCGTTTAGATGCGAAGATAAAGCGTACAATTTGTCTGGATTTCTCTCAGAATTAGATTTCAACTCGTTGGACTTCAATTCGGACATTTCTTCGAATACCGAAGGATGAGAGTTTACTTAAGGAGAGAGAGAGATTCATTAAAGGAACAAATCGATATTCCTCGCGACTGCAAATTTCCTGCGAGAAACAATCATTGTCCCCGTCTCTCCGTAATTTATATTATTCAGCTATTAACAGCTCTTTCACCTCGCAATTCGCATTACAGTCAAATTAGCATTATTTTCTGAAACCACGCGCCTGATATATCGATTCAAGACAATTTGGATATCGCACCGTCAGCAATGTACATGATTGTTACGAGCAGGACTTCGAAATTCAATTGACCGATACAGTAGCATCTCTCTCTCTATATATATATTGCCAGAATGTAACAATTCTCCAGTTACATAATACTGTTGAGTCAGACAATTGATTGGCCGACGCCGTGTTACCATAAAGTACATTTACCTATTACGAGAGGAAGTGTATAATAGAAATCTTTAATAATTATACTAATTACATGAACGCTTTATTAAAATAAATTTAGTTAACAGAAAATTCAATTTAAATAGAATTCAATTTAAAAAATATAATTAAAAACCTCGAGAAGGAAGTTAGTAAAAAAGAAGAACGAGCCGATTGTCGCAAGTAAACAACGATATGGTTTTTTTTTTGTAGTCTTTGAACCGATTCTGATCTTCTAAAAGTGTTTGACTCGTCGGGAAAATATCAAAATCAGCATAAGAAGCTATTAAACATACAAGAAACTGCTATAAAAACAATATTTTAATGAAAAACTATAGCGAAAAAAACAACATTAGGTGAAAATCGATCGATATGTGCGAACAACACACAAATTAATAATAAATTAATAAATTAATAAATTAAAATCAATATCCTCCCCTTCTCTTAGAAAGCACACAACATTCTCTGTAATTATACAATATTAATTACATGAAGTCTTTATTAAAATAATTTTACAGTAAATTCGACAGAAGAAAAATTCAATTCGAAAAATGTAATAATTAAAAAAAACCTTAAGAAGAAATTTGTAAGAAATTTAATTTTTTAGATTGAAATGAGAGAAATTAAAATCAATTTCCAAGTAGTTATAAATTTTTCTTTTTTCTTTTTTTCGCGAGAGACGATTGCTTTCAAGAAAGTACATTAGTCCGACCGGTGCTTAATCCGGTGCTATCCGAATAGGTTTTTCATTGAAATTTCGACTCCGGGGTCTGCGGTGTGATGGCAGAATCCCGCAATTCACCTTTTGCCAGCTTCGCGAATATATCCGAGCTTATCGACTTCGGCGGATAAATCGCCGGACGAATACCGGGAGAAAAAAAAACGAGATGGAGGGAGGTAATGGATTTTCTAAGGACAGGCGAACGACGAAGGTGAAAGAAGGAATTGAAGCCTCGGAGTTTGATTAACGTCGCACTTTCGACACCTCTCGCGCGCTTGCGTAATTCCATTCCCAATAAGAAGATAATCATCAACACTTGGCAGCAGTCACGTCCTGTTTCGCTTGGAATTGATATTGGAGACTCGAAGTGCTCCACTTAAAAAGCTCGACCAGACACACAATTGAGAATCGCTCGAGAACCGCCGATCTTTTATTCGCGACGAGCTTGTATTTCGCGACGTTTTTTTTTTTTCTATCATACAATATCGTCAATCTTCGGAAAACGTTTTAGAAAAGTAATTAATTTCTGCTTCGAAATTCTTTTCAATAAAACGAGCACCGAACGATAGAGGTGAGGGCAAATAATCAGGAGGAGAGGCAAGAGAGAGAGGAAATTGCGCTTCAAACTTCGAATAAACGTCTCTTTGGACGTTTCCGCGATCTCTTTCCGCTACTTAAATTCTCCCGACGCGGACCATTATAGGCGGGCATTCACGAAAAAAGAAAAAAAAAGAAAAGAAAAGCGAAGTCTAAATAGAGCAAACGAAATGTAGTTTGAAGTGAAAATCGATAGCTTGTGTCCCGGCCTATATACACACATACGCACGAAATTCATATTACCGCACTTCATCATGCGCGCCCCTTTTCGTATCTTCGTTAATTGATTTCCATTCCCGCGCGCACCTATATACATAAAATAAATGTATACGCGATAATAAAATGTTGGAAAATTTCTCGAACAAACACACGCGCAATTAATTGCTCTCAAGTGACGACTGTGCTAATTGCCTTGCATATAATATTGTGAAAAACCCGCGGAGAAGTGCGATTTGATGGGGGCGCCATCGTGTCTCTTTGCCAGGAGGGTTGATCGCGAACTTTTTCGACATTGCAGGATCGATTATCAGAAGAATAGCCATCTACACCCCCGATGATGGGAAACTGTTAATGAACTGTCCGGGATGTGAGGCTACGAGATGGCCCGGAGGCCAGGTGCCAGCGGCTCGCAGAGTCTTCCGGTAACGTACCCTTATCAGAGTATATTGTCACACTTGACTGAATCGTTCGTGAGCGTTATCGTGAGTTAAATGAGACGCACTTGATTATCCTCTAATTTGCATATATCAATAACCCGACCCGCGCGTCTGACCTGAATAAACAGATTTGCAGATTGTATTGGATTCGCGCGCGCGCGCGCGTACGCACGGTCGAGTGAAAACATCCGTTGTTGAAACAATATATTTCCACACGAATGAAAAGTAATAAACGCGTAATTTTCCCAAACGCATTTATTTTCATTCGTGTCCGATCTTATCAAATCGTTTAAATGTGTCGGATTTCCGCGATAAAGATTAATATATAGTTCTTTGCGCGGGAATTATATATGGCACAAAACAATCAACTTGCCGAACAATCACGTGACGTAATCTCGAAAATCGTCGCATCTGTCATGTATATTTAATAATCAGTTCGACGTTACAACCGCCCCGCGCGTTATGTATTTCGACGACATAATTGCAACACACCGCCGCCAAGTTAGCACTAAATGCACTTGTGCGGCAATCGCGCGGGGAGTAATTATAACATCGCGAAACAACGCGTTAAATTAATTTGCGCGCTGTGTGTTCGATAACATCGCTCGATAATGATGATAATAATAATTTTCCGCCAGAGCTGTTACGTGAGTGAAGACAGAATTTGTTTATTGCACGCAGATTACGAATGGTAACGGTGGCGCCTGCCGCGTTCCTCGTTATTACCTGCATCGCCAGCGTCGGCGTTACCCTGGCTCTTGCTTTCCTGGCTTTCAATCTTCATTTTCGCAAGCACAAGTAAGCTCCATGTTAACAGATATGTATATACAAGCGCACACACGCTCGACGAAGCACAAAAACACATTGCGAGTGTAACGCCAGCAAGTTTTTGCTGTTTAATAGACACAGGATGATTTTAAATAAGTGCGAGAAAAATTTTAAGAGACGATTTTTTGTTTGTGAAAAAAGAAAATCTTTCGTATCATATATAAATTTTACTTTCCCTGGAGGAGTTACACCTTCCTTCAAAGAGTGAAAATTAGGTTTTTATTTTTTTTCTTAAATTTTTAGAACCTTTAACAAGCCAAATTGCGATTATCTAAACATACGTTGTAAAACTTGATTCCTTTAGGAAGTTTTTTTCTTCTTTGCATATCTTTAGATGATCGCACACACACATTTTTATTTCTTGTTGTAGGTTCTAATAAAAAAATTGAATAGACGTTGCTAGTTTAATTCTCTCTATGGGAGAAGTATAAAAAAAAATGTTAATAATTTTTTGATGGTGTAAAATGTCGAAATTACATTTTTTACCTTTAACAAGCCAAATTGCGATTATCTAAACATACGTTGTAAA
>QVNV01027160.1:0-26528 GCA_014825455.1 Pseudomyrmex pallidus
CTTTTAATTGCTGAGAGAAAAAGATACGACAAGTTTACGTATGTATGTTTCTGTGTTATTTTATTAAAATGTTATTACGTTATTAATACGTAAAGTTAGAAACAAAAAAAAAGATCGATATATCGATATGCGATATATATCGATATGCGATATATATATCGATATGCGATATTATGATGTTTGCATAGAAAAATCTTATTATCTCCACCATGCTCAATAGTCTCGTGCATCGTGCCTGATCGAGGCGTAGAGAGGGTCCTCGCTATAGATCCATTTCCGAGAATTTTCCGCTCCTACAGCGATCTATAGCGAGAGTCTACTGTAATTGTCGTCCTAGGAAACGCGAATTACATGCCGTAAAACTCACTCACGTGACGTGTGTGTGTGTCGCACCGCAAAAGGTCGCGCCGTACAATTAAATCGCAAAAGAACACACGCATCTACAGGAAAAAAAAAAAATTCTCGCTGTTGCGTTTATTGGCTCTTATGATACACCGATATCACTTAAAGACGTATATAGATGGACTTTGATTCGACATCGCGTAGAATCAAGAGTGTTGCGAAATGATCGCAGAGCGAAATAATCAAATTCGCGCTCCAGAAATCTCGGCGCGCGTATTGCGTTTGCGTTTTCTCGTCGATAGGGCAATCGGACGGAAAAAAAAAAAAACTACTTGGCGCGAGCGCCGGCCCTTGTAAAATCCTCGTCGATCCGGTGGAAGAAAACTCGGTCGGGGGATCCGCGACTTCGCCGAGCTCTATTATGTAATCGGCGAGGATGTAGGGTAAATGTGCATTTGAGTCAATTGGCGGGGCCGCGAGCGCGCCTAGTTACGCTTCGACGAGCTCGTGTGTGCATATGCGGCGGTTTCGCGACGGCGGGCGGCGACGGCAACGGCGGCCATGTGTGTGCGTCCGAGCAGCTCTCTGCGTCACAGCCTGGCGCACCACGTGCTACTGCGCCCCGCGATCCGTCGTTGCGCAACCTTGGCCACAAGGCTACCGCCGGCTGGTAGAACGAATGTGCATGTACGTACGAACGAGCGAGCGAGCGAGCGAGGCGAACGAGCGAGTGACGTGTGCACCGCAATCCGATGACGCGGGTTCACCACGGACAATCTACAAGAGCGTTTTGTAAGATTTGCGTCAAATTACGGAGGAGTCCGTTACCTTTCCTCCCCACTGCCCAATTTCGCCAATATTTTCCTGCAGCGAAAACATTTCCGAAGGAAAAACGCGCCGTGTTCTCTTCTTCTCTCTCGCTTTTCTAATTCGGTCCCGCTTTAATATCCCATTGAAAAAAGGGGACTGTCGCTTTTTATTACCGTCGAACAGGACTTGGTCTCCGTTCGAGAACACTTGACAAAGCGTTAGTAATTGGAACATTTCCATCATCATGATGATCGTACAGGACATTGTGTTTTTGATTGTGAAAAGATACGTGTGTGAAGTCATCGAGCTCGTGTGTGTGTGTGCGCGTGTGGGTTTTTCGTTTTTTTTTTTTCGTGTTCATAAACGAAATGGATTCTCTACGCGTGCATGATCGGTAAAAGTAAAGGAATATAATCATCTTTCGGAGCGCAACAACGCGCGTACTATATGCGGCATGAATACGCGCGCGGCGGAACGCATACACACATACATACATATATATATATATATATCGTATATAAATCCGCTGCATCACACGAGATGACTCGTGAGTACTTCATCTCCTGAGCGAATCAGCGGCGTCATCGCGTCGTTTAGTAAAGCATAAATATCCATCATTTTGCCACCTTGTTCAATCTGATACCCCGAGTCCCGATGACGACGACGCGCTCCGGAGGGAAGTAACGCAAAGGAGAAACTTTCACGAATGCAAATGTAATAATATTTATATGTGCGCAACACATTGAATACATACATACATACATACATACATACAATGTCACAAGCTGAGATGTAATGCGTGATGGGAAATAGTGGCGTAACGGCTTTTAGCACACGGGAGAGGAGAGAACAATAGTTTAATTACCATATTAAATAATATCGTGTGTACACACATCGGCGGAATTAGTAGTGTAAACTATGTATGTGGAAACATACGCAACACGCCCGGTGTTCCGTTAACATTAATAAAACATCGCGCGCGAATTGTTGCGTGTAATACGGTGCGAACCCCGTTATATTAGCGATTAACGAACTCAAATAACTTGATAACGTGTCAGTCGTCGCGGAAGAGACGAGCTGAGAGAAACACATGTCGCACAGACAATACGTAAATATTGTCATTTTCTTTGCGAGACACATTTTAATTCTATCGCGATTCTTCCTCGGTTCTTTTCATACACCTTGCATCGATTAATTATATAATGTGAAATTTTTTTTTATTACGTAATTTACAATAGTTTTCGTTTTCAAAATTTTTTTGCCGCATTCTTGTCTCAAATGTTACGCCACCGGAGCACGTGCGCAGCCTGATGAAAATTGTGCGATGACAAGAAACAACAGCGTTTAAAAAAGCACCTTGTTTTATCCCATGCGCATCTGACATTCGTCATTAAAAATTGTACGGTCGATAAAACAACGTGTGTGATGTGATGTGATGAAATTTGGCGATTTGTTACAACGCGGGGTCAAGAGCAACCTCGTCGTGTTCTCGTCGCCTACTGCGCTCAGTGTCTCAAAACACATGACGTGTCTCAAAATATACACAAGATCGGGCAGTGCTTGTGAAACGAAAGCTCAGCGAGAGGTGCAATGTCGTCTCAAAGGGAAATTCGGTCGAGTGATGGGGTTTGCATTCAACGATCAGCTGTTTCGAGTGCTCTGACGAATATTAAAACGTCAACTTTCTGTCATTAAAGACTATGTGAACCGTTCGGTCGTTCTCCCGAAAAAACTCGTATCGTGAATTAGTTTCGCAATCGACCCGACTTCGAGGTTTTGCCGAGCCGTTTTAATAATCTTCCCTTTCCCTTTCGAAACGCGCAAACGTCCGAACCGTTTTGCGACGCAATAAGTCATTTCGTCCTGATGGCGGGACAACTTGTAATGGCCGTTGACCGATTGCCTCTCCGTTTTCCCTCTCTCCCTCTTACATCCTCCGTCTAGCCGAAAGTTACCTAATCACTTTATCGAGTGACTTCTGCGGGAAAGTTTCGGCAGAGAGAGAGAGAGAGAAAGAGAGAGCCCTCCGGAATATCGACCTCGCTCCCGTAGCAACTCCCGGCGCGCCCGGTACTACTCGCGCGCATTATTTCATCCGCGCTGTCACAACCGGCTGCTTTTCTTCGGGGACGGAATACAAAGGGGACTTGGCTCCTTCCCGAAAGAAGAAGAAACGGCGCGCTCGCAGCTCTGGAAATTTAGCGCTTTAACGTCGCTCGTGCGTCATTTAACGCTCGTTGATTCAACAATGGCGGACTCGATTAAAAGAAGAGAAACCGACGGAGAAATTAATCCGACGCAAATGCCGCTGGCAAGTATTCACATAAAACCGCGCGGAGAATTTAAAAAAAAAAAAAAAAAAAAAAAAAAAAAAAAAAAAAAAAAAAAATGACGTAATGCCGCCGCACAGTAGCGTAAATATAAATTGGCATTGTGTCGCGCGACTATATGGTTCCTCGAGAGATTTATCGTCCGTCTGATTTGGCAACAATCTATTTAATTAAACGGAGGTGCGAGTCGCGCACGCCAGATTAAACGCGCGTCTGTCTAACGCGCGACTATACATAATTCTCTCGTTTACGTTTTTTTTTTTATTTCGCACTTGAAGAAACTTGAGAGAAAAGCGTTACGGAATTACTTTCCGAAAACTGATAACGAACGCATTTCCCCGACGCGGAGCCGGCGAGAGAAAACTCGGTCAAGGAACAATAAAGCGACGACGACGCGGTGCGACGCGGTTTATATACATACTGTCGATGAGAGAAAAGGAAAGCAGCGGAAAGGTTGCTATTCGACTTGGCAAGAGGGACGGCTCGCCGAGCACGCACAGGCGGCATTAAAGTACACCTCATTTGAATCTGGCATGTCCGAGCACTTCGTAAAAAAAACAACAAAAAAAAAACAGCAAACTCCACAGAAATCGGTAAAACGTCCCTTCCTCGGTCCACCCTCGCCCTCGAACATGTTAATTCGAATACGCCAGCAATGAAGAAGAAGAAAACGTTCCTCGCTTCTTTTTACCGCGCGCCGCGATGTCATACACGCGAAAAAATGTCGATGACAAAATTCTCATCAGATCGAACTCGTATATTTTCGTATCACGGGGTTAACACTCTGTATTTTCACCGAGTTCAAAGGGTAATCTCTGAGTTCTCGCAAGTACGTAAGTTCCGTAATAAAGTTGGGACTACTGTGCGCGCGAGACGGTCCCCGAATAAGTAGTCTCTAAGTTTTAGTCTCCCTAGTTTAGCCAAGTTCGGATTACACTAATAGCGCAAGTTGGGGTTGCTTTGTATTAATTTTACGCTGATGTTACTATTATTATCCGGTGACCACGTTTGCGTAATTATCATTACTGTTAACCAGTAGGTGCTGCTGGTGTCGCACTGCGCCGCGAATTTATACAGAATAGCATAATTACGCTCCGCAAAAGATTTGTCACCGAGTTCGCGTCAACCTTACTAACCCCTTTGGAATCCCGCATCGGGGATTTCCCCCTAATAAGCTATTTCCAGAAACCGGAGATGCGGCTCACTCGTTAGCGACGATCGACCGCGCGACACCCTCGACGACACGGTCGCGCCGTTTCGACGACAACGACGACGACGACGACGACGGTGGCGGCGACGATGACGACCAAACCGAAATTCCGCCATAACCGAAATTCCCCATCGGCCGGCAGCGGCTGGTAGCGACGTACTTTATTGGCCGTCATATCTGTCGCTGGCAGGGACAGGCTTTCGAACGATTAATTATAAACAACCAGCCGCAACAATGGCTCTGCGTAATTAAAGCGACCGGTCTAGCTTCCTTTACCCCTCTCTGACCCCATCCCGTTCGCGTCCGTCCCCGTGACCCCGGCGATATCAAAGCAAAGCACCGTCCACGCGCTGTGTATGTCTTGGGATCAATCTTTCCTTTGCCACGTTAAATAATCCTTTTTTTTCTCACTTCATCGAAATCGCGTTATTACATTCGCTAATTTTCTAAAAAAAATCGCGATAAAAATCGCTGAAACTTACGTTGTACGCGTGGTAAATTATATTTTATATCTCATTGTGCGGGCGAAGTATATACTCTCCTCGGCGAACTGTTATCTTAGGCGCGTCTCGTCGATCCGAGAGTTAGCGCGCGCGCGCGAGAGAGAGAGAGAAAAAGAGAGAGAGCGAACCTTAATCTTTTCCCATCATTATCCAGCCGCGAAATAATTAACGCGGAATCAAATAATTAATTCCGAGAAAACCAAGAGGAAGCGCGAGAAACGAGGAATACCCGGCGAGTATAACGCGCCGCGATAACGATTAGCGTGATTTTCAGAGCAGATAGCTCCCGGGGCTCTCCCCCTCGTTTCGCCGAGAATTTACGGTCCCGGTTGCCGTAAGAAACGGTCGCCCCTGTGTGTATGTGGCGCGCGTTGATTATCGAACAGATACACAAGCGGGGGCGACATTAGAGGGGGTGTAAGGTACTCACTTGCGTCACGGCGACGATTAACGTGTATATATATATATATATATATACATATATATATATATACACACATGCTTGCTCTCGCACTGAACTATGGATGTCTGCTTACCTAAAACAGAAATAACGAATGCGCTCGTTACTTTCTCATCGATCATTAACGCCGCCGACGTTAATAAAGAGCGTGAAAGATGCGCTACGGCGAGTGACGAGGGTTTATTACTAAATCTGGAGAAGTAATTTTAATGGCTCTTCAGCGAGTCTCTTCCTGCGCACAAGTTCCCGAAAATAGACTTAATGTAATTTTTAAGCGAATAATATATTGACAGTCGGAATGAATGCTCTTTCTTATTCCGATCTTTATGTAGTTCTTTGAAATAATATCGACATAAAGTTATATACCTCCTCGCAAATATATACATAACATACAAACGTGTAGATTGCAAATATTAAATAAAAACGAAATATTATTTTAATTTAACGAAATTCGAAAAATGTGGTTTTACGTAATTGATTGTTTTCTCTCGCGCTGCGAGCAATTTCGGTTTCATTAATTTTAAAATATTTTGCCACTCGCTTGCGCGAGATATAAAATTTTAAGCTGAGAAAAAAACTGTTTTTATTCATAACGTCGTGTATTAACATATTTTACTTTTCCGATTATTGACTAATTTATACGGGCGTAATGTTATTAACATAGAAATCTATGTTGCGTATATTATTTAATGCAGTACATTTGCACACGTGCGTACAATATATTTTACACCTTTCTTTAATTGTTATTCATCGAGACGTCGCGCGTTTCTATTTCTACATTCTGCGAGCGAGTTAAAAATTTCCGCGTGAAACATATTTTTCTCGAAGTTATCCATGCGCGGTTAAATTGACTGTTTACCGAGAAAAGTGAAGTCGCGGCGTGTAGTAACTCGTTAAGTAAGTTTTTTCATTAGTCTAACGTCCGACTAATTTTTACATGCACGTGTTCACTTAAATCGCATTACGTAACGCGCGCTACCGATTTTTATACCTTTTAAGTTTTAAAACACAGAGAACAGAATTTTTACTCGGGACAGTTGTGCTCGCTCGTGCCACGGGGTGTAAAAAAACACGAGTTTTACGCGAATTAATACGTAAGATTTTGTACATGCACGCGGAAAATGCTGTTTTTCTCCGGACTTCTTTGTAAGTCAAAATTTAGCATATATGCAAACATCTTAACCTCGCATGTACGCAACACACGCGGCCCCGTATATATACTCGCACACGGCGATCTGATAAATTGCAACGTCATTACTGCCGATTTGTTTGCACGCCCCCCGGATAAGAGGGTAAACGCGAAAACGGCACGAAGCATCTTGTACAAGCTTGTCCGAGGAGGATTCCGTGTATTTGTCAGGTGCATAAGTCAGGCGAACGACACGTGCGCAAGCTGAGTAATCAGAACGCGCGTGTGTGAATTTTCTTTCAAATGCGCGTTACAACACTCGTCGTGTCAAAGTTTACGTTTATTTTTACGGTGTCCCACAATGCAAACGTACTGTTTGTATCCGTTTTTATCGAGTAAACATATAAATAGTAGCGTAAATGTGACGCGTCACCAATGCCAATACATTAATTATTCACATGATAAATATTTATATTAATTCTATTCATTTTGTGTAAAAAAAAAAAAGTGCAACTAAATATTCTTACAAAAAACATGTCGATGAAGTAAAAACTGAAGCGAAATATACACATTACATATGAATATGCATTTCGTTTCTCTTTCCATCTGCAGATGAAATTTGTATCCAAGAGAGATACTTTTTTTCGCCTCTCGCCTATCGAATTCGAGAACGAAGAATCTACTTCCATCTGTGAATACTCGGTCTTAGTGGGTAGCTATTCTGGAAGACTTATCGTTAAACGTAGAAGCCGGAATGAGAGCTAGATGTTTCCGCGTGCGCGCAAATATATGAGCGCGCGCGCGCGTGTGTGTGTGTAGATAAATGTGAGTACGTTTTGCACACTAACGAGCGGATTTTGCCGAGTGTAAAAGGGAATTACGTAGAGCTGAAGTTTTCCATCTGGAATCGTTAACCGTGCTACCGAGAGGGTGGACGTTGATCACTTTATAATTGAATGAGGAGGAAAAGAGGTGGTCATGGCGGAGCGAACTGTCTTTCTCTATCGTTCCCGTGATTTCGATTTCAGTGTTTTCCGTTCCCCCCGCGCTGGCGCGAGTCCAAGCGCTCCGGAGTTTCCAAACAAATTTTAGGCATAATCCGAAATTATAAATGCAAAATCCGCCATATCGCTCGCCGTGTCAAATTTTGTTGTTTGATTAAAATTTAATCAAAATTTGACGCGTGTGAAAAAAATTCGACACGCGTCACGCCGCGTTATTAATTACAAATAATTAACGACGATATTTGAATCGTCGTTATTCAACAAGAGGTAAATGTACGTATCGTTTTACTGCGCGGCGATCGCACACAGCTTAAAAGCGCTAAAGATGCGACGGAAAGAAGAAAAGTAGGAGAACGAGCGCGTCGCGACTTAGCATCTTTCCAGCTAACAAACTGCAAATACCTGGACTGCGGCTGCAGGATGACGTTAATTAATATTGCCAACGGTACGGAGTGACGACGAAGGGATGAAGAAGTCCGTGCGAGAGCCGTAGTAGGATAACGACGGGCGGAAGAGAGACAGGTGGCGGGGCTATACGGAGCGAAAGGAAGAAAGAAAGAGTAAGAGAGAAAGAGAGAAAGAGAGAGGAAGAGGAAGGTGCTCTGAGTTTTTATCATCTCTCCCTCCCGCGACTCGATTCAGTTAAACTTTGAAATAACCCCTTAATGAGTCCGCCGTGCCGAGTAGACCGGATGCCGACGAAGCTCTCTCGGATTTTTCCTTCTCTTTCTCTATGTCCCTCGTCTCTTCGTTGCTCTAGCCATTTCCTTTCATTTTCCCATTGCGTTCTTCCTACGCCTTTTTCCATTTTTCTGATATCAGCCTCTCTTCTCTCCCCTCGGCCTTTCGTGCGCTCAACCCTTCATCTTTTCTCCGCGCCCGTGAGGAGAACTTGACCGACGACGACGACGACGTTGCGATCTTGATTATCGCACAAGACTCGCGTTTTGCTCTGTGATTTTACTTTTGAGCGCACGTATCGCATGGTTGATTCTCTTTCGATATAAAAAACTAAATGAAGAAGTCTCGAATGGAAGTTTATCCCGTTGCTTCCAGTTTATCTGGCCCCGAAGCAATTAAAAAAAACTTTCAACTTGAGGAAATTTACTTCGCTTGTGCGCGGCCAATGGGAAAATTGATACGGGGTATGAAATCAATTAAACGAATTTAATGTTTCTCAGAAAAATACACCGGAAATCTAAAGCGAAATAAATAATAATATTTTCCGGATACGCGCTGCGTCAAATCGACTGTTATTAGTCGTACGTTACGAGTGTGTGTGTGTGCGCGCGTTTGCGGTATATTATTATTTCTCGTGTCAACTTCGGAACTCTCTCTCTCTTTCGGCTTCGCTATCTGACGACAAATGGCGACTAGCTAGTTTTGTGGAGTGTACCGTTTTGTCGTTGCAAACTTCCAGAAGGTTCCTAACGGGGGAGAGGTGGAGGGATTCGCGGGAGGGTTGTATGTTTGTCCAGCAAAAGTGCCGCATTGTTGCGGAGCCCGGGCATTGAGCATGCGAGTTCGTTCTTAATGGGCTTTCTGTGTCCGACATGCAATGGACGCGCGCTGCGATACTCCTCCTCGCATGTGCCACCATAATTCCGTTTGTTTTGTATTCAAGAATATATCTCGAAGAATTTTTATGCCCTCTTATGCAAATATATATCTCCAATTGTAATTTTCGATCGGTATGACATAAGTTTTTACTTCGCTTCGCGGAGGGGAAAAAAAACGTCGTCGACACGAGAAAAGAATCGCGCGAAATAAGCGAAAGTCGCACGCAAAACTTTCGCAAAGGTTTTCGATCTTAACGGGACTCCGATTGGTGCGCAGTTCGAATCGATTTGCATACCAAAACACCGACTTCTAATCGTTAACGAAGATAATGAAGCCGGGACAGCATAAAAAGCTCGTTAAACCGTCGTCACCGCGAACGTCGAGACGCCTTCGAACATCTTCCAGGTAGTCTTCGGCCGATTCTACCTTCTCTTTGTCTCTTCCTCTTTGAAAACCTCGTTGACGGTAGCGAGGATGGGAGGGGATGACCTCTTATTGCACGTTAAAACTATCGTTCGCGGCATTTAACCGGAAGTTTCTCCGAACTGGGACACGGCGTGTCGAAATTAGCGGCGGGCGAAAATTCCATTTCCGCTAATCTGTCCGATGACGATTGCCAACTTTAATTGCTAACATTGTCAACGAAGCAACGGCATTAGAAGTTAAAAAAGAACTTAATGGTCTAACTGAGTATTTGAATCTCTCAAAAATTCCTGGAATTTTATTTTTAATTATTAAATATAAACTTTGCACGAAGTGTGCGTGCATTAGCGATTTTATCGAGAATTTCAAGTTTTTAAACTCGAGAAAATATCAACTTTAAACCGGAGCTTGGATCTGTACGTTCGCAAAAAAAAAAAAGGATCATCGCCGCTTCACTTTCCGTAATTCATAAGGGACTTAGAGCATCGGCGATTGTCGAAACGGCGTCCGAAATGGCGTCCAAACGACTGCCAGGAGGCAACTTTTACGATAACATGGATTTTCTTTCACCCGATGGTAGGCATCGTTTTGTTCGCCAGAGGTTGGCGAGAAACCGCGACGCGCGGTATTCTCGCCGGAAGAAATCTCAGTTCTCTAATTCGGAGACCGAGAAAGAGAGAGAGAGAGAGAGAGAAGAAGGCACTAGCTTGGTGGGCTGGCACCGATGCTACCGCGGTTATGTTTATCTTATATTTCTGTCGACTTTGTATCCTCTTCATTCTATCTTCTCTCACCTCATTTCTTCCTTTTAGATTCTAGTTTTCCTCCGTTTTTCTCCGCCGTGTCTCATCCTCCGCGATGCGGTTCAATTACATGGTCGGGATATAGAAGAAAGAAAGTCTTTCTACTCTGTTTACTTCCGCCTTCCTTTGTCCCCTTTGTTCTTTTTTCATTCAGCATTTACTACGTATTGGTTCACAAGATTATATCCCGCGCGCGTATCGGGAAATGTCCTTTATCGTGTGATTATAAAATACAAGTGTTGTTTTCATTACGTCCGCGCGAATGCTTTATTCAGTAATTTTCTTCCCCGGTGGATTTTTTCTTTTTTTTCCCGGCATCTACTCACTTAGCGCACTTGCCATTTCATCTCTTCGTTGTTAAATAAATCTACGCTTCTCTCGCACCACCCCCCAATTCTCTCAACCTGCCCTTTTTTTTGTTGTGCCCTTTTTGCTTGCTTTCATTTGTACGCATTTTTTATTTTGGTTTTGTTTTCAACCCACGCTCCAGAAAATGAACGCGCGACGATAGCTCTGGCAGCCATCGTTGTCGACGGCTGCATTTCTCCCCTCTGTCTCTCCCCCGATCTCCTCGAAAATCGTGCTTTATTTTAGATTTTTGGCAGCGCCCGAGGTTGCATCTTGTTTATTTTTTTCTTTTCCACATTCTCATATCCACCCCAGAAGCGGAAAGGGGGTAACAAAAAAGTCCCGCGAGAGATTTCGGGAGCGCGTGCCAACGCGCGACACCCATCGACTTGTTCTAACGAGGTGTTTCCGGAAGTGCTAAGTAGCGCCGCTGTGTTAGCCGCGTCGAAGCCAAACCCCGAAACAGAAGAAGAACGGAGAATAATGTTCGTGACGTGAAAACATATTCGGAGTCGTCGTTTTTCTACGCGACGGTCTACCTGGCCTTGAAGATTGACACTTGGAAGGAGAGGTGATCTCTTTAACGAGCGTCGATCCCTTCGCGTTATCACCGTCGATCACGGGCGTCGCGTAGCGGGCGTCAAAATCGAAAAACCCCGCGACAATAGACGCGGTCGATTCCACCCAACGATTAATCTTCGTTTCGCGTGACATTTCGCGAACGAGATCGATCTGCCGTGCTACGTGCGGATTCAATACGCGTGTGGCGCGCGCACGCACCTGCAGCGCCAAAGGGTTGACCGGATAGACGAAGGGAATCGGAGGCTGAGGGAGAGAGAAAGAGAGGGAGAGGAAGCGGAAAGGAGAAACGGAAGGTCGTGACGTATATAATCAAACTCAAGAGCGTCTGGAGCAGACGCGCGAGAGGGAAAGCGCATCCGGAATCGTAGATATCAGTGATTTTCCTTGGCTTCGATGGTGCTCGGTTTCTGTCTCGCGATATAGAGATAAGAACAGGCATAAAAAAGGTAGATAACAGAAAAAAAAAAACAGACGACGAGAGTTAAATCTCTCGGTTATAAATCTCGAAGGACCGTTTGATTGAAGAAAACCTATCCGAAAAAATATCCGCGCAATAATAAAAAAAAAAAAAAAGTAAGGAGTAAAATATTTACACTTTAATTAGAGCAAAACGGTAATAAAGTTCGCAATTCGTAAATGTAAGATAATTACCTATTTCCAGAACGCAGTAAGGTAGAACACCGCTTAAATATTGCAGGCAGTAGCAGCAGCAGCAGCAGCAGCAGCGAGGAAAGAGCGAAAGGGTTAAACGCAAAAGCAAACCACCTCGAATGGAAGGGTTAAGCCGGCTCTCGTCGACGTCGGCGTGTTTCCTCGAAGCATGAGATGGCTTTCCCCTCCTCTCCCCGTTTCGCCCGTGTAATTAATATTCTCGGAAAGACAGTAATAGTGCACCGACTGCTGTTGGTCCGCGAGAGAGACGCGCGCGCGCGCGCGCCGCTCGTTGACCGAGGTCAACGCTGTGATATCTTCGTGCGAGAGAAAGCGCCGCATACCATGTTTCCGCCGTAAAACCAGAAATCAATTACGCAGAAGCGAAACGAAACGATCTTTTCTTGCCGTCATCTTTCTTTTTTTCTTTTTCTTTTTCTTTTTTTTTTTTTTTGCAACGCAATAACGAGAGCAATCCGCGCCGCGCTTTCTCTTCTACTTCAGGAAGTCGGTTGTTAGATCGACACACCTTTTTGAGAATCGATCGAAACAACAACGTGATATTTCGCGCGGTGTGTCACGATAATGTCGCTTATACTTTTTTTTCCTCTTTGTTGCGTAATGTTTGTAGGCGATTTTTATTTCGATGCAGAGCGAATGGAAATTTCTGAGAGAAAACAATCGATTCGATTGCCGCTTCGTTGAAAAACAAAACACAAAAAAAAAAATGCAAGCTCGGAAAAACAGAATTGACGAAAACTTGAAGCGCGCAGCTAACGGAAAGGAGGAGAACACACAGAAAGAGAGAGAGGCAGAAATGCAGAGAGAAGGTGTGGAGAGGGATGGGAAAGAGGGAACGAAGCCGAGAGATGGAAGAGCCGGTTCGGGTCGCCCACGGCCGTTATGGATGCAAATCCGCGTACGAAACGTATAAAAGATTTGCAAGAACAAATACACGCCCGGGAGTTCGGCCTCGGAGATGGGGAAGGGTGCGAAGAAGAACGGACGGAAAAGGAAAGGAAAGACAGAGAGAGAGAGAGAAAGAGAGAAGTGAGGGAAAGAGAGAAGGGAAAAGAGGGACTCGGTCCCCGATGGATTCAAATGAGGATAAATATTTATAAAAGAGTACGCCGATAGAGTCCCCTTCTCGATTCCTCCCGGGTCGAGATGCGGACGTTGCGAGGAAATATTGGTTCTCGCACTGCCTCGCGAAATGAGAAATACAAGAAGAAAGAACGAAGAGGAGGAAGAAGGAGAAAGAAAAAAAATAGGAGAGGAAAAAAAAAAGAGAGAATCGAAGAGAAACGCGAGTGAAATATCCGCGACGAGGTTTCGTCTCAACCAAACTCGACCGTTTCGAAATTTAGCGAGTGGCGAACACATCTTGCGAGTCTCAGTTTCCATATTTTAACCATTTCGCAACTTGAAAAGTAATACGAATGAGATAGAGAGAACGAGATCCAAGCGGAATTTATTCTTACGTTACGCCACACAGCGCTAAACTAACGTGTGAATAATTTCAAGAACAATTCCCTCCCTCTCGAACATTTCCTGTTTCAATTTCGAATAAGCGATGCATTTGTTTTTTTTTGTTTTTTTAAGTTCCGAGTTTTTAATGATAAATTGCCAAAAACAAAAAACTTACATTTAAAAAAAAATCACGCGGTAGCGCGTTCGGCGAGGCAAATTGCAGCCGGGAGATCGTATTTTTCCCTTCATTTAACCGGCGAATTCCCGACGCTTCTGGGAAACTAATGTACAGCTCGGGCTTATATCCGCGGCGTATATAAGGCACTTTGGGTTAACTAGCGTAAGCGTTTAGGTCGTTAGCGCAAGTAGCCGCGTTATTATTAGAGTTACGAGAATAACATAATATTATCCTTCTCTCGCGAAACGAATGAAATCAAATCTGCCGTTCTCCCGTCGTTGTCGTACCGAAGCCGCAAGAAAAAGCGAGAAAGCAGGTAGAAGAGAGAGAGAGAGAGAGAGAAACTTTAGGTGAGAACCGGAGGACGGCAGGAAGACGAAGGGGAATACGTCCCGACGAGTAAATGCGACTGACGTTAATGGGGGCTAAATAATTTTCTATCCTTCCCTTCTTCCGTATCGTACCTTTTCGCCGGCTTGAAATACCCACGCGTCCTTAAGAGATTTCTCACTCGAGGAAGCAGAAGAGGAGAGAAGGTCATCTTCCCGATTTTCCGGATAACGAGAAAAACGTTTACCTCCGCGAGCGAGAAGACGCAGCGAATATTAAAAAAGTTGCGCGCCAAGTCTCGGCGCGTACACACACACACACACACACACGCTCTCTCGCGGGAATAACTTTAATAAAGAATAATAAAACGTAAAAAAAAACAAAAAGTTCTGAAAGAAAAGATTCGATTCCCGAATCTGTTTTCTTTTTTATTATTGCACATTTTTCTTTTCCTCTCTCTTTCCTATCATAAACAAAATCGTAAATGTGAAACGAAATCACGTGCATCCACCCTGCGAGTTTTTGGCGAATCATCTCGAAATAGATGTGTCTTGTTTTCTGGCAAGGAGATACGAAAGTTGTCTTTTTGCCGACGACCCTTCACGAAAAATTCTGTCGACGTCCACGGTCACGTTCCGGAAGATTACACGTCGTGGCGCAAAAACCAGACGGAGGGGGAACGAGAGAGAGAGAGAGAGAGAGAAAGAGAGAAGGAATCGCAAACGGTGCGATCTCTCGGTGTCGCGACTTCTTCAACGCGCGCGGTTCCCTGTAATTTCTTCTCGAAGCCGTATGTACTTTTCGATACGAGACCGGGACCTAAGTCGATTACGATTGTGGCCCACTTTAATACTTTCTCTTTGATTAAATAGACATCGCGCGCGCGCGCGTACACCTCCTATATTTAAATAATTTATTCAGGTTTTTTTTTACTGCAGCGACGTAAAAAAAAAAACGATTTGTCTCATTTGCATGATAGTACAGGCTCGACAATCCATGTCAGAGATAATTTACACGGGTAATGCAGATGACTGGACTGTGTGTGTCACATGTCGATATCTCTCTCTTTCTCTCTCCATCTCAGTCTCTCTCTCCGTCGGGGATGTAACGTAAAATATATAATAAAAGATATATCAGTCGCGCGAGATCGTTGGATTACAA
Source organism: Pseudomyrmex pallidus (assembly GCA_014825455.1). NCBI lineage: Eukaryota > Metazoa > Arthropoda > Insecta > Hymenoptera > Formicidae > Pseudomyrmex > Pseudomyrmex pallidus. Next base: position 15,295 of record QVNV01027160.1, read on the forward strand.
AGCTCTGCCAAATTGCCGCCGCCTTCATATCAATCCTTCGCGTATACGATCGGCCAAAATCTGATCCGAACACATCCGCGGTAACACGGCCGCGGGGAGAGACGAGCGAGACGAGTTGTCCGTTGATCCTCGGCGCTATCCTCGCCCTAACTCTCTCGCACGAAAGCGCGGCACACGCTCGAACGCGCGGAACGCGTCGCGCGAATGCATCGAGCGACGACGACATACAGGGGAAATGCCGGCGCCCGGGTTCAAAGGGACGCACGACATCGTATAATGCCTGAACGGACACGGCGGTCGGGAGCGAGAGGAGCGACGGGAATAACAAGATCATTTGTCACCAGCCATTTGCATACGTCGCGCGGTGTTTCATGCGCTAGCGTGTAAAGGATGAATTGAATGAACCTTTGTTGAATATTGGATGAAAAGTGAAGAGAGAAAGAGAGAGCCCTGCCGCGTCCTCCCCCTCCTCCTCCTCCTCCTCTTCTCTTTTTCCTCTCCACCTCTTTATTCGCGGTTATTCTCTTCCTTCTTCTCTCTATTCCCCCGTGCCTCCCGCGTCTCTTTATTCGCGGTCCTAACCCCCTCCGCCCTCCCCCTCTCCCCTGCCTCACCCTTTATCCGCAGTCATACCACGCATTCTTTTTTTCCGGCTTTCATCTTCCTGCGTCGCACTTTTTGGCGCGACGTTACAAAAGACCGACCGACCGACCGACCGACCGACCAACCGGCGCGCCGCACCATGGAAAATATTGCGCGCTGCCAGGACCGATTTTCAATTATTACGCGACGTCGGAGCGCGGCTCCCCGGCTTCAGAACACGAAAGCGGAGGCGACCCCGGCCACGGAATATGAGTATTAACTCGCGCACCAACCCATACACACACGCATACGCGCGTCGCGATTTCACCTGTACAAATTTAAAATCGTTTTTCACAAAAGTTCATTTATCCGTCGTAATAAAGATCCACTTCATCAAATATAAGCGTAATTTGATGCTAAACATTTTGCCGAAAATATTGAAACGCTAAATCGTGAGCGAGCGAATTTCTAACGCGGCAAAATACCGTATATATGTTCAAAATGTTATATATTGTGCAGTCAATGCGCGAGATGAGTTTAATCTTCAAACGCGTCAGTCACGTCGCATACGGCGCATCGAGTTGCTTGTTCAGCGCATATAGCGCGCTGCTAATTGCGATTAATCATCGACAATATGTATCGATTGTCTTCGGAGGTCAATCAAATCGATCAAATCGGTACGTGTTCTCTCCCCGAGCGCAATAATCTCTGGATCCGATATACGTATATATACATACGCGCGGTGTTATCGCCGTTTCCATTCGTTTTTTTTTTCGCGACTATTTACGATCCGAGTTCTTTATATTCGTATCCATTAATTACGAAGAGAAACGGCCATCATAAAGATATAGTTAAACACACGTCGTATTTTTGTCTTTCTATAGAATTTCTATGCAGGATTATAAATACATGTATATATTATCGTTAATCATCGTTTGTAATACGTCAGGATTCACCATTATGTAGAATTGTATTCTCAACGACACACACACACACACATCGGTCGCCGGGCACTTCGGAGCTAATAAGCGAAACAATTCCCGGTGGGCACCGCCAGGTATCCAACTAGCCCGGCGAACAATGGCCGACTGTGGTTACTGACACGCTGTCTCGGTCTGACGATGCATTGACAGAGATATAATTAATGCGACATGTATCCGTCGGTTGCGTGGAGCTGCACGTCGGAGATTAGCTCCGCATACACGGTGTTCAGCGGGGCATCATCGATCCTTCCGCGTACGCTTTTTTTTTTAATTTTTTTTCTACAAATTACGCGATGAAGTCACCTACTCGGAAAAATATTCTTTGCTCGCGTAATGTAACGCGATACACCTTTTTTCTCGCGCGCGACAAAAATGATATATCCTCGTTTAAGAATAAAAAAAAAAAAAAAAGGTTAATCAACGTCTCGACGACGCGCGTTATCGCGGAACGCGACGCTGCAGGTGCTCATTCATAAAGCGTCTCTCTTTTGTATGCGACGACAGCAGAAGCTCGATTCTGTCGGACGGCCATTGTGGAAAGGCCGATCCTTATCTAGCGGGACGTATCGAGACTGTCCATAGGTTAGGCCCCCGGTATCTTAATAAGAAATCGAGCCGGGCGCGAAATCACACGGAGCGCGCAACGGACGCGCTCTGGTATGGTGCACAGGCGAGAGAGAGAGAGAATCTCGATATATACACGCATCGATTTTTATCGCGGCGCAATGTCACGCCGTCGTAAATAAAGGCGTAACTGTTGGAGGTAAGTGATACGTATGTATTACGTCGCGAGGTAATACGGTGCACAAGGTGGCGGCGCAACATACCCGCAGGCAGTCGTAAACCGTCAGCTCTCGCTAGCTTTTATTATCAAATCCACCGGCCGCATGTTCAACTACGAGAAAGAGAGCGAAAGAGAGAGAGAGAGAAGTTACGAGGTTAACGAGCAGGCAAAGTCGATATCGTTAATGGTGAGAGACGTGCGCGTCAATCTGTATTGTACACCGTATATGCGCGTCTCGATTTTCCTTCTTCAACTCTATCGCGCGCGCGTGCGTGTATATATAAATTTTTATTGCGTTCTTCTTGCTGCTGTTTTGCACGGAAATTGTGTATAGATAACATTAAGTACTCGCGTATTTATCTTCGATCATTTTCTCTTTTATATTCCTCAATTAAAAAACCACGTCTGTTCATCTGACGGCGACGAGGTCGTCAACCGTAGGTTTCATTAACGTGCCCACGCTAGTGCGGCAAGGTCTCGCCTGTTCTTGGACTGGGCAATAAACTAGCAGCACGTTATACGAGGCACCTTAGCGCCGCTACCGCCGCCGTCGTCGTCGTCGTCGTCGTCGTCGTCGAGGCGCGATATATCCCGTAAGCGGATATGTCGTGCGCAAGCTCGAGAGATCCTGGACGATGGATGGCCGTACCGATATGTGTGCGCCGACCCAACGTCGGCCAGGCAATAAAAGAGCGCGAAAATCGTGTCTCACTCGTTTTTTATTAATGCAGCGAATTATCGCGTTCGAGCCCCCGCCCCTTCAGGAGTTCCATATCTTTCTTTCTCCTTTTCTCTCTCCCGGTTTTTCTCGCCTTCTCCTTCCGCTCGCGGAATTTATTGACTCTTTAAATCGAACCCGCGAGAGAACCTACGGGAGTGTGTTCTCTCTCAGTCCTTTCTTTTCCAGGCGACTATAGCAGAAAATCGTGTCACACATCCGGGACAAATAAGTCGGAAATACGTATTTTCTTTGTAGAAGGGATAAATGTTCCAGTAAACATTTATTAAAGGACTAATCATATTAGATGTGTGTTAATCATAACATTTCTCCGTGTTTTAAATATTTTTTAAGATACATTTGTAATTATCAGTTTCTAACTTTACATGTGTATGTAAATGCTCTGTTACTTGTAATTATTTAATTAATAAATGTCCGGCCAGCAGTACTTGTCTCATTAGAACATTTACTTTATATCGTTCTCAACTGCAGAACCTCCGAAATTTGTGTCCACGTGTTTTAAGAGTAAACCTGAGGCGTAATTTTCTTGTTTCTTTTTTTTTTTTGTTTTTTGTTTTTTTTTTTACTTTTACTAGTTTTAAGAGAGGACAGTCGAGAATTTTTTGGGATACTGGACTTCTGTTTCCGCAGAGAAACAGGAGGAGGCACGATGTTCCAACAAATTGCTGCATCCGGGAATCGTGAAAACTACAGAGACGTCAGTTCCCGTTCCCGAACTGCCGTTTCTACAAAGTGAACATTTTGCGGAGAAGCGACTACGGCCCACCGCCATTGCTAACGAAAGGGTTAAACGGCGACCGCCCCGAAACTCATACTCACACACACACACACACTTTCTCTTTCTCTCTCTTTCTCTCTCTCTCATTGGACTCGCTCATTACACGGTGTCCCAGTTTAACGATTCTCCGGCGCAATTATGAAACAGTAGTTGAGTTAATTAATGAAAGTAAACTTTCGACTTTCCGTCGCTGTCATTTAAAACTCGGGATTTTGCAATAATAATGCTCAACATCACACGTAAGTCCACATCGTTATCATCGTTTTATTTTCTCTTCTTTCCGGCTGTTTTTGAATGACGTCAAACTTCGCGCCGGGAAGAAGAAGGAAAAAAGAAGGAGAGCACTTCGCGTTTCCCAATGATAAAAAAAAAAGAAAAAGAAAAAACTTACGGACGAGAAAGAGGGCGAGACGGAGAATACGTTCTTTTGTTCATCCGCTTTGTTTCGTTCTCCCCCGTTTTCAGGTCGGCGCGACGCGGCTCGCTTTCGCGCGACGACAAAGTTGAGCGAGAAGCGTCCCGGAGATTTCCGATGGCTTATGCGAAGTTTATGGCCGCGCACTATCGTGTGCGCGTTCTCTTCTCTCATGCATATTCAGAAACTGCTTGCGCCGTCAATGAAAAACCGGAGAAATCGCGCCCCGGCCGCGAAGAGATTTACAAAGCGTACGTATCCCCGCGCCTTATCCCCGGCCATACACGCGAATAAGCTGCAATCGATCGCGGGGAATGACGTCAATCAGCCTCGCGGGGCGATATATAGAAACATCCCTGACTTGTCTATCTTATCAGTTAAAGAATTAAGACTCTGCACGGCGGCTATCGTTACGGCGGTAAATAAAAGATAAACAACCCCCCGGCGTACGGGGAAGGGAGGATTCATACGGAACTCATGATCCGAATCAGAAAACGCAGACCTCTCAACAGGATGTCCACAGCCAGTTAGCGCTCTACTCTAACCTCTGATTGCGACGCGGTTGCCATGGCACCCACCCTCGATTCAATCAGACACCCTTCGTCCGAATCAAACAGCACCATTCCGCGTCACCGGGAACGTGATGGAAAAAAAAATGCCGGCTAATTAAGGGGTAGCGTTTGAGGATAGCGAGCGGTGTAATAGTTTATCGTCAATGTGCGTGCCGCATTTTAATTAGCATATATATATATATATATATATATATAAAGTAATAAATTATATTTAATACACCGTCTGTGTGTGTATGTGTGTTGTAACGCGTTACATACGCACGTGTGCTAAAATATGTACAAGTTTGGATTTTTAATTAATATATTCCACAAATTGATTAAGCAAACTAATACGATTGCGCACATTATGTGCAATAACTAGCTACATACGGATAATCCTTAATTTTATTATTTTGGTAATCCGCTGCTCTATATTTCACGCTATTGATTGAATCGCGCGTAATTGGAATTGGAATTCCGATTCTTAAACCCCGCTTCGCTTTAATATTGCTCAATAATCTGTTATATTAATCGCCTTTAGAAAAACCGGATATCAGCTTAATCGCGGCGCACGCTAGAATAAAACAGAAACTGCGAAACAATGTTGGCCCGCGCGCGCGCGCCACCCCTTAAAATAAATAGTACGTTGCGCGCGCGCTCACGAAGGAAGAACTAATTCCCCGAGCGGGAGAGTAAAGTTTGCCTATATAACGCGAAACGTGTAACTGCTAAACGTACGTAAAGTTTGAGAACGGCAGTGACGAGATGTTGCTAATTTGTTGGTTAATTAGTTGACGCGTCTGTAAACCACGACTGTCCAATTCCGCGTCGTTGCGCAGCAAAACGCAACTCAATAGTGGGGCGCACGAGTGTGACGGTTTCTATGGGGGATACAAATTGTAAATAAAACATCCAATTGCTCGTATAGCGTGTTTCATCGATGAACAGATAATATATAGAAATCGAAAATCGCACGGACAGAAGAGAGAAAGTAAACTCATTTAATTCAATTTGCAAAACAATACTGCGAAGCACCGAAAATAATTGCTCGAATTTTGATATGTTTTCCGAGTTTTTTTTTGTTTTTTTGTCTAAACAAAACGTCAAAAATCAAAATGCTTCTCCGCGCTATTGTCGTGTTGTATATGAAAACCGCAAAAGATAAACAAATTTCGAACGCGGCGCATCATGCTCTGTGCATATGTACCCGCCGCTGCGTGGTGGTTAAAATGTGCTTTAACTCGTTCGCCACCCCCTTCCCTTCGCCCAAGCAAAACCGTGATCGGATTGTGCACGCACGAGCGTGAGAAATATTCGTTTCGCGCGGCGTTTGTAGCGCGGGGCAAAGTCATAAATTTTTGCGGCGCAGCAACGTCAGTGGCCAGAAGGAATCGCTGTTTCGGCGGAGGCCAAAATATATATTTCAGCACGCTCGCTGTGCTCGCGTTTTGCATTCCATAAAACTTGCGTGTCGAAAATTTGCATGGTTCGACGCGATATCGCGCACGGTAGCGCCGCGGATTTACACCGAGTGTATCTCCGAACATTTTCCCCGTTTGCCCTCTCTCTCTTTCTCGGGGCGTTTATTATTAAAAATCGGCCGTTATATACGCGCGAGTTTCGCAGGCCAAAACTACCGATACGCGTTTCGCGAATTTTTAAGTAATCCACAATGAAAATTGTCAGATCGAAACATCGCGATTTCAGTTTTCGCCCCAAACGTTTCGCGCGCAACGAATATTTCAAGTAAGCGCGTTCATGTATACAATAATTCGCGGAAGAATAAGAGAGAGAGAAAGAGAATTCATTGCTTCCTCGGTAGAGAGATGCTTCATCGATGTATCGAAGAACGGATTTGTGAACGTCTGTCGTCGGCGACGACTCGCGATTAGGAGATTCGGTTATCCGCTTCGCTCCGGCTAACGAACGTGATAACCTCATCTCAACCCCTGCCCCTTTCGTCCGTCTCTCCGCGAGAGCTATATTATAAGATCGAGTCGTTGGATGAATCCCCGTAGTAATCTAAAATCCAAGGAAAAATTAGATTCGTTAACCGCGGGGCCCCGCAGAGAAGGAAAGTCGCGGCTGGGAAAGAAGGAGAGTCTTTAATTAAATCGTATCGCCTCGTGTCCCCCTCCCTTCTCCGTCTCATTTCCTCTTTCCGAAATCCTCTGAACCGCAAATCTTCGCCGCGAAGAAGCCACAGACCTTTCCCGTCTCGCTCTCTCTCTCGCTCTCTTTCTTCCCCTTTCTTTTCTTTCCTCGTTTGTTGCACCCTCGTTTCTCCTCCTCTTTCTCCTTTCTCTTTGCCGTGATATCGACGCATCTTTAACGACCCCCAGTATGATCTTGCCGTCTTATTTCGCGCCCGTTATTAATTTGTTTTAATTATACGGCGCGCTGGAGCGCTCGCCGCTAATCGTCAATTATCGCAAACAACTCGACGCTCCAGTTGCATCCGTCGCATTATCGAGTATCACACTATCTTTGCTGAAAGTGTTCTCGAGATAAGACCGAGACACTTGGATATTGACACTTTGCCGCGCGCTCTTTAATTATCGTCGTTATCTCCCTCTCATTATTGCGTCATACATCTTTTATTGAGTAACATGAGAAATATACGTACTTTCTTTAACCATTGAAAGAAATCGACGAGTCTAGAGCGCGACGCTCGATAACAATAGAAAAACAAAAAAAAAGTGTCGTTATCTTGGAAGAGAGCTTTTCAATGCGCGCGCGACACCTCGTCGGTAAACAAATCGTTAAGCGAAGAAGACGCGAATCCCGCCTTTCGAAGGAGAGTAGGAGAGCATGGACCGACGCGTATCTCGGTTGTCGTCTGTCGTCCCAGTGTTTTCGCGACAAGTTCGTTTTTCTCGAGAGATGCGACCTTAAAAGAATCGTAAGAGATCGGTCATCTGATTAAGAATAATATAGCCGATTTTCCAATTATTGATTTTAAATATTGACTGCTGAAAATAAGCGGAAAAAATTAACGATCGGCAAATAAAATTCTCTTTAAAAAAAACATTTGTTTTAGAGACTTCAACTTTGTCGATGAATAAAAAACGTAAATATTTTAATTGTTAATGTTACAAGCGCGGCTCTCTCTCTCTTTTTTTTTTTTTTTTTTTTTTTTTTTTTTTTTTTTTTCGTGCACCGCACGTCCCTACGTGTGTTACGTGCGAAATAAAACAGTAATTAATACACCACAAGTGTTCCATCCGCTTCACGTAACGACATAACTGGTGATGCAGCGGAGGGCTTTTAAAAGGACGCGAAATTAAATTTAAATTCTGCGTGAAATTGCATTTTAATTTTGAAATGCAATTTGAATTTTTAGTTGGGGGGAGCAAAAAAAAAATTCCGGTTCTTGAAATTAAATTCTAATTAAAATTGCAAACAATACGCCCGGCGAAAAAACTTTATGAAAAATAAATAGAATCGTATAAGTGCGTAACGCGCGATAACAAGGAACACATTTTAAGGATTAAGCTCCCGAATGGAGTTTTTATAGGAAGTTTCGCCGGAATATTGCGCGCACGTATCCCGTTGCGATGGGGGGTTAAGTCTCCTTGCGCAATTTTAACAAAATAATAACAATCCTCGCGAATTGAGCGACAGTATACGACGGGCACGAGGAGGGTACTTAAAACCCGCTGCTGTGTGTAAATCAATAATAAAGCTAACTTAATCTTCGTGCACATCGAGCACTACCGAGCATCGACATCGAGTCTTCGAACGGCCGACGAGCCGGATACCCGAGTGCATGGCAGGCGCCATTAATCGCGCGATTTTACGAGAACGTAGGGTAACGGGAAGAGAGGCGGAACACAAAAGGCGAATTAATTCGGGAAAATTTATCGCTCCGCATCGAGAGAAAAAGAGAGAGAGAGAGAGAAAGCACCAGGTATAGAGCTACTGGCAACCGAAATAATGGCAACGATGCCTATGCACAAGATATGGGATATATGTATATATTTCGTGTACATACGAATTGAATTTAAATCGCTCAACGCGTAACGTTGAGTAAAACGTTTAAAGCGCGCACGGTTGGTCGGTGTATAACGCACTCTAATGAGAAACAATTAACTGCAACGTTACAAGAAGAACATTATCTTGACGTTCGCGACATGTTAAATGTAAAAGGCGTCACTCAACGGCGAGCTGAATCAAAATAATTGTTTTCTGCAAACTAATGTCAAAGGTCTTTTAACGATTCCCAGAAGTTCCTCGTGAATTTTCTAGTCGAGGATCCGTTCGCTGTTTAAACTCGTTACGAAACGAGCTGCGAAATCGATTGATTTACAGTCGAACGTTCGATGCAGAGAGAATAACTTTGTTTCTCTCTCGCGAGATAAACTATTGTCATTAATTGGCAGCTTTACGCACAAACACAACACGCCGCGAGCGATGATACACACATAGTATTCGCGATTATTGCACGCAGCAATAATCACGTCTCTCCACATAGTTCGCGGTAGATGGCAATTTCTTGAGAAAGATCAAGAACACCCGACCAGAGGCGTGACAGGTGTGCAAGGAATTGGCGCGCGAATAGTGGAAACGGAAATGGAATCGTTTTTTTTTTTTTTTTTTTGTTAAACAAGTTATGTAACAAAAACAATTGTGAAAAATACGTTATTTTCCGCTGTTTTTTCGTTCCTTACGCTGATTACCGTACACGTGGCGTAGCGGTTGATAGATCGCCGAAGGAATATTAGAAGTCTGACAGTTTATGAGACGGAAACTAGCGGGGAGAGCTGTTTTCTCTTAACAAGAATAGAGGCCACGTCCTCGGCCTCGCGCGAGCAGAAAGACCAGTTTTTGTGACAATCGCTCACGCGCGGACCTCCGCTGCAAGAAGCAGGCCATACGCCCATCAACGACAGATTACTTACAGACTGTCCTAAATAAAGTCCCGAGACTTGCCGATGTGAAGTGGGATCCTGTCTCGGACAAAAAAAAAAAAAAAAAAAAAAAAAAAAAAAAAATGTTTTCCACGAGTTTTCTAAAATTTTACATCGCAGCGATATCGACGAAGACGATTTTTACGCTTTGCGTGTTCAGTTGCTACGAAAACAAAGAGAAAATTTATAGAGAAAATAACGATTGATTTTAGAAATAACAATTACTTCTCGAATAGATTTTTCTTTCGGAATAAATATTTCGTCTTTGTTACACATTTAATTTATAATTGGTTTCAATTTTGACTTATCTATTCTCGGAAGTAATAATACAGATTGTAAAAAACTTCAACAGTTGTGAGAAAAAAGCAAATCGTGCGCGTGATAAGAGGACGACGCGTTAACAGTTGATCGCCGAATATTAACCGATAAAAACGAGTTATCGATTTGTCAATACGCTTCGAACTCGGTGAACTAGAAGTTTCCGCATTTTTTCGATTTTATCTCGACGGCTTTTCGGATTTGTGACGAATATCGAAAAGATTTCGAATTCCGGACAATCAACGCAATTTACACGAAACTGTCGAAGACGAGAACAGGAAGCGCGCAAGATTGTAGAATTAATAAAATCCCCGCTTCTTGCTGACTGATCGGATTAAAGAGTCTATCGCGCTCGGCGCTTTTTCCTCACGGTTCTGTCATCCGACACATATATATAAATCACACACATAATTCATACGTTCTCGAAAGATGCGCTTAGCGAGAAATCGTCAAAATTCTAACGGATATTAAATGTAGTAAAGAAAGCCGGGAAATGATCTATGACGGTCCGCGATGCTCTGCAAAGATTTACTTGGAACTAGCTCTGAGGTACATACACAAACGCGCGCGAGCGCACACATACACACATACACCTGCAACCGCTTATCTCGACGCTGAAGCGGCATCATAGGGAGGCTCGCCACCGTCCAGAGATCGTACGTGACGATACCTCGGCGAGTACACGGCGATACCAGTTACACAATGAGGCCCGAACACCAATTACCGTCGAGGAAGAGAGCTCTGCACGCCGCGAGGGGTCCGCGGGCCCTCTCGTCTCGTTTACAACCCTGCTCAATGTTGCTCATGGGCGTCGTGAGACTTACATTCTCAGATTCAAAACGCTTCGGGATTTAGTCAAACAACAAAATTGATCGTGAAATACTTCGTATAAAACCGAGTTTGTGTAGACAATAATTTTTGTTAATATTATTTCGCGGATAAAATACACAATTTTGATGGGAAAAAAAATATTCCGTTGTATATAAGTGTGTGGAATATATAGATAATATTTTTCTAATACAGTAGACTCTCGCTATAGATCCGCTTTCTCCTTGACACGTACTTTCACGCACACGTAAGTCCATTCTCCTACCATATCTGCTTTTAATTGCTGAGAGAAAAAGATACGACAAGTTTACGTATGTATGTTTCTGTGTTATTTTATTAAAATGTT
>QVNV01027171.1:0-51159 GCA_014825455.1 Pseudomyrmex pallidus
AATGAATGAATCAACTTTTGCTCCGGGAAGATCATGCGCGCGGCTACCGCTTTGACCCTAGGTTCCCGAACGTCACCGTAGAAAGTAAAATCTCTTGCGTAAGCATTGCATCGGCGACGATGTGTGTTCGCCGAAAAAATCGGCAAGGAAATCGATATGGAAATCGATATCGAAAGAATCTACAGGATGAGGGCAAGTTTTATATAAGCCCGATATATACATATTAATGGCGGGATTACACGAACATTCAGATACCAAGGAAAAAGAAAAATTATCCCAATTAAACACAATATATATGTACATAAAGAAGCAATTAGGTATACTAATTAAGCGATCTTCTCTTCTCAATTAACAAAAGATGAGAGATTCCGGACAGATTTCGTAGGAAATTCAAACTTGTAAATTTAAATGAGCAAAGAGATTCTGCTACATCCGTTAAATAATAAATTTATTGAAAGACACGAAGAGAGAGAACAAGAGAAAGAGAGAGAGAGAGAAAGAGCGAACTGCAGGCTATGCGCTACTTTCATATTTTCACTTCAGGCACACGGGAGAAAGTTCTCAAGATGTGTGAAACCTGGTGAATGGCGTTATTGTTCTTCACATAGATGCGTGTAATAATTAAAGGAGCCGCTGTTTACTACAGTTTCTGGCTCTTTGGCTACTGTCGCGAAGATTGTGCAACGAAAATTGTAATCAAGCCTCATTATCTAACTCAACCAACGAATCTACTCCCATTATCAGACGAGCATAATTACATAAGTTAAACGCGTGAAAATTGAAACAATTGTCTCGGTTGTGAATGCGCGGTATTAACTTAATGAAGTATCATTAGCGTAGAAATTTCGCGTTCTCCGCTCGAAATGAGAACGCGAAAGCGATAAGTGATAAATTGAGTGATAATTGAAGTAATTCTGTCGTTATTGATAACAAGCACCGTTGGAGAACGAGACGATGATCTGGCGAGAAAATCGAATTGGAAAAATCTCCGTTCTCCTTCGTAGGTATCTCGTCGAAGGACGCGAAGAGAGGATTGCCTTAACATTAATCGATGCGATACGCGCGATCGACGGTAAAGATTCACGAAGGAAAGTAGAACGATTCGCGGCAGTTTTTTTTTTTCACTGCGACCGCGGTGTGACGGCTGTGAGAAAATTTCACCGTTTTCATACTCGCGCCTAAGCGCGCTTGCTCGACTTGAGAAGTTTTAACGTAAGACTCTTATATTATTTATAAAGAGAGATATGGACACGTACGTCGGCCAATCTCGAAAGTGAAAGCCGAACGGTCGTTAGATCAAATCAAGATCAAAGCCAATTTCTAGAGACATCTCGTATTCACTATGGTTCACGAGTTGAGATACCAGTAGAAAAGATAAATATGTAGAGTAGTAAAAACTTTATAATGTATTAAAGTAAAATGTGAAATTATAAAATAGTATAAATTTATTTTAATCAAAATGACGAGACAAAGTTAATTATTTTGTACGAAAGCGTTAAAAATTAAATTCAAAACAATTCTGTTAATAGTTTATATTTCTTTCTCTTTCTTTTCTTTAATTAACGTTACTTGTGTAATAAAATTTTAAAAATTTATTAATGTAGTTAATTTTTATTTAAAAAAATAATAATATATAAAGTGTTGCTGTTATATTAATTTAAATTTTGTTATTTATAGCGGCAAAAAACTCAACATTTTCGCAAAAAGTAATATATAACGTAAATTTTTAAAATTATTAAATATCTTATTTATCTAAGCCTGTATATGTATATGATAAAATTAGTTAATAGTTTAATAGAAATAGAAATAAGTACACAATGATATGTAAGACAGTTGTAGCGAATGTCAAAATTTATATATTAATATGTCAGCAGAAAACAACACAGTATTTTTTATTAATTCGCACACCTGATACGCGTGTCAATTAATCTCTCCGCGAAGAAACTCCAAGGTAAAAAAAAAAGACCACAGAGAGAGAGAGAGAAGAAACAAAATGAGACGCCGAACAGAAAGCAAGAAGAGGAAGAAGAAAAAGAAGAAGACAACTCACGAAGACAAGACAACAACTCACCCTGAGCAACCAGGAGCACCAGAACGAGCGGAAGGATCTGCTGCGACATTCTGCTGCGTCCAAGATGATGTACGATCGACTTAACACGAAATGTCAATCCCTATGACCGACGTTGATACTCCGGAATATATATGCCTGGGGAATGTGTGCTCTCTCTTCTTCGCTCGTGTGAGAGATCCGAAGAAGCTCGGCTGATGAGTTTTCGTGTCGAGACTGGTCACTGAGAGAGGCGTTTGCCTGGTGTCTTATATGAGCTCCCCACTCCTCCTCGTCTTCTGGCCGATCTCTGGGGCCGCATAGGAACGTTCTACACAGGAGAGCACACCTGGTTTCGTCTATCGCGAGCCTCCCGACGGTTGATAGTCACCGGGTGATTAGCCTGATGATGATACGATGACACCGCTCGTTAGAAAACAATCTCCTAACGTGACTCACGTGAGAGAGACGACACTAACTGTCCCCTAATGATAATTGCATATTCCGCACGCCTCTTTTGTACTCTTTTTTTCACATTGTATTAGCGATTCGCCGAGGAAGGCCAGTGCGTGGCATCACGCATCGATTGCGAATCGACAGATACGATCTGTGTGTGTGTGTGTGTGTGTGTACATCAATTGACGAATAGATTTAATTTAGACTTTTATGTAACTGAACAGATTTCTGTAATTTTGCTGTTACAATGTAAATGGGTGAATTGTAATTTGAAATAGCAAAGTCGAGAGTGCGCATTATTTACAACGCGTACGCAATAATTTACCGATATTAAAGTGTGATTGATGGCCGTCGTAAAGATTTGTGAGAAGGTAAAGGCGCGAGACATCCCCGTAAATTATCATAGCCCGCAAATATCCCGTAAGAACTTTTGCGTAGCTTTGTCGAACGATCCCTCGCACAAATCAACCAGATGCGCGCGCTACAAGTCAGTAGCACACGCGTTCAAAAAAACGCATCTAATTACCTAATTATCTAAAGATAATTTTTCGCGAATAAATCAACATTCTCAGGCTTGACAGAGCGGGACTAATTAACTGTTGATACCGAGATCGAGACTTCAGCTTTCGATGCGAACTCATTCGTGATCGAAGAGCAGGTATTATTCCGCCACGAAGAGATGCTCTCCCTCCCTCCTTCCCTCTTCCCTAAGAGAGGGAAGTGAAATTGCGCTCCGAAGAAAAGGAGATCGCTACGGAGAACGAGCAGAAGTTTTGCTACTTAATTGGGAAGAAAAGTCATTCAGCAAAATTGCAATCGCGTACACACAGAGAAGAAACTTCATTCAGGAAAAAAAAGACTTAGCCACAAAAAGAAAGCATATTTATAATTGCTGTGAAAAGAACTTCGTGTCGATCTCAGAAACGCATATTTTTTAATTACAAAACATCGAACAAACGCATCGCAATTTTTATCGCAATTAATATTACAATTTTAACAACAAAATTTCGAAATAATTTTATTGTATAATCGCTGCAATAATAACTATCGAGGATCGATTTTTCACAGCGCGTCAGTTTTTGAAAATGTTTGTATTTTAATCGCGGATACTAGTAATAATTGAAAAAAAAACAACGCAACTCTGCAAATTGCGAATAGCGTCACATTATTGTGACAAGAAGATGAGCACGTGGCATCTATCGTTTCCGTTATCTAGAAGCGACACCGTTAAACAACCGCGACGTGAGTATTTCGCGTGCGAGGCGAAGCGGCCTCGAGACGGGGCCTTCACGGTTTCCTTCCCTCCCTCAAGTGTCCACCTAACCGACCAGCTTCACGCGATGAGACGCGGTGAAAATAAAGGTGAAGCACTCACGTGAATCACATACCTATTACTTCTCGTGTAAAACGTGTCATGACAACGTGCAACAATAACGTGAGGAATTATCGTTTTTTAGAATAAAACATCACCGAAGGAAAGATCTTTCAAGACTGTTAAAATACCGCGTTGTTTTCTTCTTATATCTTGCGAAAAACGAAACGTTTCCAAATTCTGAGAAACTTGGTTTGTCGCTAAAAAAAAAGACGCTCCAAAATATAAAATTAATCGACGCGCGAAATAATGTCACTGCAGCTAATAGTTTTTCAGATTTGTCGGAAAAAGTCACGCAATATAAAATTGCATTGATTGAATTAAACAAATATCTTAAAATTGCGTTACAACCCAAGTAACCTTCCCGGAAAGATGAAGAAGGAGCGTTCTCTGGCATAATCCTTCAAGGATTTTCACCGTGTATATACTTACTGTTATGCAAGCGACAACCGACGGAGAGGACAAAAACAGACGGATAAAATTATCACGATGCTCGGTGGGAATGATCACAAGAGGAAACGAGACACATAAGAATGAAACAATGAGATACCTAGTTTCGCAAGTCTCTCGCAATCCCACCCTCGATTTGCAAAAGAGGAGACCGATCGTTAACTATCGCGATATCACCCACGTGTGTCTTCTGTTTAATAATTAAAGCTCTTGGATAAACGCAACAGAATTATATCGAACACTTGAAACTAAACTTATATAACGTACGTAGAAAATAAAATTATTAACAAGTTGCTAGAAAAGAAAATGATAGTAAAATCTTGTATAGAAATTAACAGAGAAATAATTTATACGTAGAACGCCTGAGTTGTGGCAAACCGTGTTACAGTATAGTGAAACTGGTTGCTATATCAATAGAGTTTTAATCTGACTCTCGCGCGCGTACGTAAGATTTTACCGATAATACATCTAGCAATATCTAAATGAGAATATTTAACTTTTGAAGGAGAATAATTAATTGCATGCACTTTTTTCGCGCTTACACAAAAAATTCCGCAACAGCCTAGCTTTTCGCAATCACATTGCGCATCGCCGTAATTGACTAGCTGCAGCAAGAACGTTTCCGACTAATTTCTTATGTACGCGAACTTACATAATTAATATTATTCCGTTCGTAGTGTCTAGATTATTACTCACATTTTAAATAATAAATCACGCGTTCACTTTTTGAAAAATATACGCACTTGCTTATACAACTATAGCCGAGTTTTTCTTTTATATTCTTTTTTACAAGAAAATTATTTTTTATTTATGAAGTAAAGAGTTCCGGAAAATAATGGCCGAATGTGATTTTACTTAAGCGGGTGTTAAGTTTAAATAATAAATCAATAATCAATATCAAAACTTAATTATATGATTATTTGAAACAATCTTTTTGCAATATTCGACACTTTACAATTGTGACACGTTTTGCTAAAATATTTCAATGTGATAATGTGTGATTGAGCTTCAAATTTTCGATTCGGCGCACATGTGCGCCGCGTGTCGGTGTTGCGAGACCGAAAACCTCATTGAAAACCGCAAACACCTGTCGCCACATGCAAAATTACGAAACGCGCCGCATAGCACGGAGAAGTTACGGCGTGTAATCACGTAAAATGTTGAGATTGTAGTAAGTGTCCCGACGAGAAAGTATTTAACGAGGAAATGTCTCGTGCTTTCTAAAACTACTACTTGACACGCGGGCAACTCTTTCGTTAGTGAGACACTTGATGTATGATAGTGTCGATTACATAAATTAAATATAAAATGTCACGCAAAAAGTGAACTTCCAATGGAATGAGAAATTACATTTTTATATAAAATCGCATTCGATCGTCTCGTTTTCCGGCTATTTACTTCACAAATTATATAAAAAATAATTTTCGAAAAAGAATATAAAAGAGAAATGCAGCAGTTTAGTAAAGAAGAATATAATTTTTTTTTTCAAAAAGAGAATTTTTTAAAAATATTATTCTGTCGTGATATAGCATGTAATTATCTAGCATAAATATCTCAGTTCATTTGTCACTATAGCGATTGTATTTTAATGTAAGAGGAAGAAAGTTGCGTTATATTATACAGCGTATCTCTTCATTACGAGAGAAATCTATTATAAAAGAATAGCGCGCGCGGCCAAATAGACCAGAACTGAGAGCCTCTGTGAGAGAAGAAGGTGTTGCGAAGAGTCCGTAGGCCGGTATGACCCGGAGAGCAAGGACCTCTGGTCCTTGGACGCGTTCGAGTCCACGGTCTTCTACCCTCCCCACCAACCCTTTATTTTCTCCTGTTGCATTGTCTTTTTTTTTGTCAGACAAACCCTCTTGCGACCGCGTCTCGTCCTGCCTTTGAATCTTTTTTAATTGCTTTATCGTTGTTCTGCCTCTCTTTCCCTCTTCCTCTCTCTTTTTCGTTTTTTCACTTTTCTCGCTGTTTTGCTAATAATCTCTTTCTCGAAGTATATTTCATTAAAACAATTAGCCAACAAACGCCCACGAATGTTCCACATTTGAAATTACGAAGGACATTGTTCATTTTTTTTTTTTTTTTAATAACATATGCGGCACTCTTAACTGTGTCACGTGTTTTCATAAAATAATATCTTTCAATATTATGTTACATACATTTAAAAAATATTTTATTATATAAGTGCAGATAAAAAAAATTATATTACTTTTTTTGCTAAATATTTTTTTCGCAAAAAATATTAGAACATTTAAAATACAAATTCTGAAAGTTTCTTAAAACATTATTTCATCTTTCTCAAAATAATAAAAATATCACATCTGCGAAATGACTGATAATTAATCAAATTACAAGTAGCTATTAAATGTTCTCGTTTGTGAAATGAAGGGATAAAGTCAGTGGAAGATACGTAATCTTTATCGTTAATGAGCTACTTCCACTGCGGCAATATAGTAGTGTGTATCCTCGAATGTGCATCTTATATCACCGTGTGTAGGCAGCCAACGGCCTACACATCGCCGTTTTATCGTATATCGCTTTGGACATGTACACGGCTGACCCACGAGTCGCGATTGAAAGGGCTACTTCTAACGAGCCGGCCACTTGCAAGGTGCAAATATCTAAGCGTGAATAAAGGGAAATCCGATGTACAGGATGTATCAAGAATAGTATACTTGTGCAAAGATACAAAAGTCACTTCGCAATTTAAGAATTACAGTCATTATATGTGACATAAGTAATTTTTAAATATAATAAAAATGTAATGTATTTTGTAAGTAATAAATTTTTTTATTCAAATACTTTTGACTTAATTTTTTGACATGTTTTTCATTTATAAATCGTATAAAGTATAAAAATACGCGCAAAATGGAATTTTTTTCAAACTGAGAATTTTTGAACCATCCTGTACGTGCTTCGGTTTTCAAAAATAACGAGAACTATGCGAGTTTATCGCTTAAATCTCACCCACGGATGATATTTATCGTTGATCCCGGAGTTAGCTGCTCTTTTTTGCGCGCGTATGTTATTTATGCAAATTCGGCAACCCGCCTCCCGGGACCCGGACAGATTTTGACGTCATTTGTCACGAGAACGAGGGAAAGAACGAACGATCCTTTTAGTACTATTTTTCTCTCATCTTGATCCTTTGAATAAGGCTTATTAAAGTAAACTAAATTAAACGTATTGCTTTTTCGACACATAAAACGCTTCAGTTATCCGTGTAATCAACATATAAAAGTAATTTATACGTACACAAATAACAGCGTCTTAACAATTGATTACATTACAGATTCAAGAAGTCAAAACCATTAAGATTTCCAGCGCGTTCAAGACGACATCAATTCTCCCGCGTATAAAATTAAAAATAATAATTACGCAAGACGTTTACTCCCTTTGTTGTCCGAAAAGAAGTTTATAAAGTATTGCAAAAATACAGTAATTTAGTGTAATTGCCGAGATCTCGCGACACTTGAAGTTTATGCAGTCGATTAAACGTAGTTATTGGCGGCGTGTGCACTTAGTGCACACGTTGTGACCCTCCGGGTTTTACTCTATCATTTCGAGCTGAATATTATGAACGCGCAAGAGTAGTGTAACAGAACACCTATATGTCAGACGCGGCGTTACGGCGCATGAAGTTTCAACCTGCGCCACCCGAAATGAATCTGAATAAGCATTACGGTATCAACGCGCGGCGCCTGCATGTTTAACGTCACTTCAAATGGTTCCTGCTTTAATGCACAAATCGTACATACGTACCAAACCTGTTTTTCGAGTCGTATTGCGAAACTCAGCGCCGAACAAAAGCTTCGGTTAATTTTAAATTTCGCTGTAAGGCTCTTAAAAAAATATATTCCGACAAGAACATTTCTTTCTCTTCTCTATTTTTGAACAAACTGGTTTTGAAACGTTTTGAATAATTAATATGTATATTTAAATATTTTAAAATGTAAAAAAAACAAAAAAAAAAAAAAGAAATACTTAGAAGACAATTTAAGAAGATCAATATCAAACACTTTGCTTGTATACTTAATCAATTAAGTTTTCATTAAAAATGATCAAATGCGTGAAATTCTTTTTTCTCGCGCGTTGATTCTTCGGCAAAGATATCGCCCTCGCATTGGATGCGAGAGACATACCGCGTAAAGTTTACGCCACTTAATATTTATTGCGCGCGATCTCGCGTTTCGATTCAGCGTGAAAAACACATATAGTTAAACTGTCAACAACATTCGACAAGGGTAAAAAAACACTTTTTAGGGTCGTTGAACGCGAACGTTCTTGATTCAGCAAATTTATATCATCAAAAGAAAACTATAGAAAATACATAAAATATAAAAAATTGTCTAATCGAATTGTTATCGCAAAAGCACGGGTTAAAAAATTGAAGCAAGCTTAGAAAAAGTGCATTTTTGCGACATGCAACTTCTTTTTATTTTTATCGTACGTAATTTAAAAAATTTTTTTACTTTGTACGGAGTAGGAAATTAATTCCCTCTCTTTCTCGCATTTGGACGATCTCGCGGTTCAACAGGCGGCATTCCCACTTTATTTCTTTCTCTCTCTCTCCTGTCGGCATTCCATCCTAGATCCCCCTGCGGATCTCTCGGTCTAAGGTCTAAGCAAACCGCCGCGCTCGAGATAAAATGACGACAAGGACTCGGATCGGACGTGAGCGATTAGGACGGTGGATTTTTCGTCGAAAAAATACGATGTAAATATCAAGTTGCCCGGGATTAGACGGATACTTTGCTCTGGATGTCACCCTCGTAACTTTAATAGATCTTCATTCGCGAGCAGAGCTATTATCGTGAGAAACTGCATCCTCTATCTGTCATCTAAGATGATTCAGAGATTCCATTAGTAATAAATCAGATTAATATGTCGCAAAATGCTTCTTTCTCTTTTTTGTCTAAGATCTGATAAATCGCCGACGACTGCGTCAGCATGCCGGCGGCACATGTCGAGGGAAACGCGAGGTCACCGTGTGTATGTGTACGTGTGACTAAGGATTAAAACGCGACTGAAAAGATCCGCTACGAATTCCAGGATTATGCGATCGCTTTTCTTTTGTTCGTCGTTTTGCATCGAACCGCCGAATTCTTCCTTATTGCCGGGATCGCCGAATGTCTTATCCGGTCGGACAATAAAAAGGGCGATGAGCCGATCCTTTCGGAGAACGCGTGTCTCCTACGTACATGCGCTCCCGCAGCATCCACGTGCTGAGATCCACTCGCGGGAGACACTTTTTCGGGTAACGAGTGCGTAACGAGTCTTCCTCTTAAGAGTGCGTCCACCTTTGCATACCGATGCATGTCTGTCTTCTTCCTTTCCCCTCTCTTTCCTCAACCCGCAGGTGAAGATTTTTTTTTCTACATCTCAGCACGAGAAGCTTCGCGTTCGGTGTCACTGATCGCGGCAAATTTGCGAGCGGAAATCGATAAAGTCTGATTTTTAAATTCGAATAACAATTAATTTTTCAGAAATTTGTGATAAAAATTGTATAACGAAATGAGAGACGACAATAAGAGAAACAAATGTTTCTGTCAATAGCGAAATTCGAACAATATTAAATAATAATGTTTTAAAATTCCCCTCTCAAAGAACAAAGAACTGTAAACCTATACTCTTGATTCTACGTGCAGAACAAATTGTCTTCAGTAATTGAGACTGCAACGAGTCTCCGAGGATCCTTGCTCGGTATTCGTTCCTTCCTCGTTTTCCAAGAAGCAGTTCCATCACAAGTTAAAGAATAAACCGACTTGTTCTCGTCTCGAGGTTTGTCGAGCCATAATATGTTCCAGACAACGGTTTTAAGACTTCTTTCGAATCTGCGCCGCACGCTTAATGAATTAAACACCGCACATGAAGGGGTTAAAGTCCTAAATTAGCGCGGTAACAATGTTCCGAGCGCTCGAACCCCTCGAAAAGCGACATTAAAAAAAAAAGAAAGAGAACAGCTCGGACAGGACAAATGATTACCGCGCGTGCATGCATCCTTCGGGTACATCCTAAATCTCGACCAATGGCAAGTTCCCGAACAAGGAACAGAGGAGGGAGATTCAAGGAGAAGGCCAAGAAGAAGAGGGAGGAAGAACGAATCGGTGCGAAAGCAACGGTCACGAGCACTTCCTGCGCAACAAGAAGAGGGTCCTACGGAACACCGCGTAATTGAGGTCCTGCGGTCCCTACGGTGCGGCGGTGGGGGCGGCCCTATGTAAGGCCCTGGGAGCGACCTGGTCCAGCCCATCCAGCATCAGAACAACCGCGCGTCAGGATTCGCGTCCATCCGCCCGACCATCGATATCCGATTATCATCGCGTTCGACTAGGATTAGCCGCGAGAGAAAAAACTTATTTTTTCGTCCCGGTGAAGGGCGTCGACCCTTCTCGAAGAAGCGTGAGACGAGAAGAACACAGGGAGGAAGATGAGGGTGAACGTGACGTTGTTCTTTGTAGTCCTTGTTCTAGGACTCGCGGACGCGGTCCGGAGGAGAGTCAGATCCACGACAGCGAAAATGACGACGACGACGACGACGACGTCGTCACCGTTTGTCGGCAAACAGCTCGGCTTTGCCGGACAGCCCGAAGGTCAGTGGCGAGAAGTCAGAAAAATTATTTATGATCCGTGAAGTCAGTGTCAAGAATTTCAAAGCCTCTAACAGTACAACAAACATATCGACGTAAATATATTGTTTCTTTTTTTTTTTTTTTTTTTCAAGTGAAGTTTCTCTGTTCAATATATATTTTTTTGTGTTTTACATATTTTACGTTTCTAAATTTGTATTTCAAATTTAAATCTACACGCATATAAATCGTTTTAATGTTTTTATTGTTGCGTCATGAAGTATTTCATTTTGCAAAAACGATTAAGTTTTATGTGCCACGTTAATTATTAGAATATTTAATTGAAAAAATTAGATACGCTGTGGGATAACTACGACATTCAAAAGTTGTATTCCCGTTCGGAGATCTGGAAGAACCCGAACGACACGTTGGACCATCAGGAAGTCATTTTCGGCAGGCAGTATCCGGGACTTCCCATTAATCCGGGCGATACGAACGAGCTCCCGAGTCCCATTTCTCCGCAACCGTCACCTCCGCCGCAAAACCTTCCGCCGGGCTGCTTGGGTTCGAGGGGTCAGTACTCGAGTTTGAAGAGCTGCGCCGATTACTTGAACTGCTGGGACGATGTGGTGGTCGAACAGACTTGCCCGAACGGGTTGCTTTTCAACGATATCACCAACGTCTGTGACTTCCCCTACAACGTCAAATGCGGCGAACGACCGCCCGCTACGCCAAGTGAGTGCGATCGGTAATTGCGCGACGCGAATCGTTCCGTTCACGCTTCGCCACGAGTAATTGCGATCGATCTGAATGTCGATCTCAACCGCGTCTGACGCATCAGTGATTCTTGAGAATTTCGAAGGATCAAGGAAATAAAAAAGTAAAAATAAAACAAAAATCTTCTAATGTTGTTGCAATTGTTCGTCTAAATGTCAGAATTAAGAAAAAAACATTTTATCTTCTGGAAATAATTGCAAATATATGAAAAAATGAATCAATTAGATAAACGAAGAGATAATTTCTTTGTTCGACAGAGCCGTCATTGCCGGCGGGATCAAAGCTGTGTCCGGACGCGAACGGACGTTACAGGAGTTCCACCAACTGTTCGGAATTCTACGTGTGCGTCGCCGGAAAACCTTGCAAGTTCAGCTGTCCTCGCGGCTTGGTTTATAGTGACGTAAGAACTTCGTCTAAAAAAACCGCGATGCGATCTCTATGGAATTTTAAATCAAACGATGATGCCATTTCTTCGAATGTAACATTTAGAATTTCGCTTTTTAATGTATATTTTTATATAAAAATATATTATTTTTCTTACATTTATGATAAGTTCTATCTCTTCTAGTATTTTAAAACTCTTTTTATAAAAAATAACTAGTTATTTGTTATGACAAAAACTTTGTTTTTTTTTTTATTGTTTAGTTGGGAATTTGCGATTATACGTACAACGTGGACTGCAAAGGAACAGCTACACCGGAACCTACGCAACCTACGCAACTACCGTCGACTCAACTACCTTCGCAGTCGCCGTCGTATCTTCCTTCTCTTCCACCTACTTACGCCCCTCAACCACTACCTTCAAATCCTCCTCCCGGTTACGGTCCTCAGCCATCTCGACCACCACCTCGACCACCTACGAAACCCTCTCAACCACCTACGAAACCCCCTCAACCACCTACGAAACCTCCTCAACCATCTACGAAACCGCCTTCAAAACCTACTCGACCACCTTCAATACCTACTCGACCACCTTCGAAACCAACTCAGTTACCTTCGAAACCAACTCAGTTACCTTCAAAACCACCCGCTTACGCTCCTCCGTCACAACCACCAAGCTACGCTCCTCAACAACCATCTTACGCCCCTCAACCGCAACCACCAAGTTATCCGCAACCTAATCCACCGCCGCCTCCTTCGTATTCCGGCAATCCCTGGCTGACTAAAATCGAAACCGATCCCTTGCATCAGCAACCCGTGGCGTCTCAATTAGAGATCGATAAGAATAGAAAACAAGCGGAAATTTCGATTAATAAAGGTCAACCACTGGACAACTTGCCTGCTCAGAATGCGACGGAAATGCCGATTCTGACGAACCCGTGGACTTCCTTTCAAGTAATACCACCCGAGCTGATGAACACTCCTTGTAACGACAGCGATCTACACAGGCTCAATGATTCTTGTACTAATGTAGTGGTTTGTCGAAACAATAAGCTTCAGGTAGTGAGATGTTTGTTGGGTTTCTCTTACGACAGACCGACGGACTCTTGTAGGCCCATCAGCGTTGCCAAGTGGTAAGTCGCTTTCTTGCGCAAATTGTGTTTCAAATAAATTTTATGAAAAAAAAGATTGGAATATCGAAAGAAAGCAATAATGTTTTTCTGTTTCAGCTAATTTACGAAACTTCTCGAGAACTCACGCTTTTATACTTAAGAATACACATCGATCGCGGATTTCGCTAAATATTTTCACTTTAAATGGTGTTAATTATTTCCTATCAATGTGTGAGAATATATTTCGTCGAAACAAAACAATTAAAAATGACCGCAGTAAGCAAATCGAGAAGATGATCGGAGAATACAAGAGGTAATAAACATATTTAACTATTTCAGTGTCTTTTACGTACACTCATTTCCTCGATGTAACACTTTATAAAGAAAGCAAAAGCTCTCTGATATTGTAATCGAATCTGTAAATAAATACACGCTAAAAATTTATCACAGTGCGTGGCCTTTACTTTTTGATCTTCATATTTTCCCTTTTCTCATCTCTTCCATTTCTTTTTTCCTCATTTTTATAATAAATTCATTATAAATATATACATAT
The DNA here is from genome assembly GCA_014825455.1 of Pseudomyrmex pallidus. NCBI lineage: Eukaryota > Metazoa > Arthropoda > Insecta > Hymenoptera > Formicidae > Pseudomyrmex > Pseudomyrmex pallidus. The sequence goes on from QVNV01027171.1 coordinate 13,721, forward strand.
ATTTATAGAAAACTAAGTACATAGAAAAATAAAATTACAAAAACCACACAATACAATAAATTGTATTTCACGAAAATTAAATTAATTTTAAACTCAAGACGATTTTGCCGAATATTTTTTACGAAAACTTTCCGTCGATAAACATTCGCAAATCGTGCGATCCAGCCGCTTTATATTGAAGTCACCAGATCGCAGCACGCGGTTCACTTTAAAGGGCGAAGAAGCGAGCGACACGAAGAAGACGGTGAACGGCAGAGGTGAATTAATTATCACGGGGGATTATTACGGGGAGAGTCGGAGCGTGATCGAATGCACGCGGAGAGAAATGTATCTTCACGAAATATACATGTATATCGCACGCGCGATCATGCCCTGCGGTATCAAAATGGCTGACAATCTTTGCCACGTAAATGCACAAGCAAATTGGAACACAGCGAGATTTTCTTCGTGTTGAGAGAGAGAGAAAGAACGCGCGCGTGCGTCTCTTCTAATTTCTTTTGAACGATCCTTTCGTTTCTCCGCCAATCTTCTACGCCGTTTAGCTGATTTATTGGATCGTAACTATATACTTTCCACACGCAGTTTAGCGCCGAGTGAAATCCCATGCGTTTATAAAAGTAAAATTGTTATTTAACCTCGATGTTATATGATTAATTTCACGCTGGCGCGAACGATTTATTATCACACATTAAATATTAAATAGTTTCGAAGATATGAACGTTTGAAAACCTAATTTTTACTAGAGACGTCGATGCGCAATTTTTGAGTGAGCCTGGGAAAGACCCACGTCTGTTCGCGCGAAGAGTTGGGTGAGAATTAATTCAGAATTGAGATATTTGTTTGAATTTTTGTAAAATGCTATTTAACACACGCACGCTTCGTCGAGTGTTTGCTCTTTCGAAGCATCGAGGTATCTCTAACGTGTTTACCGAGTTATAAAATTGAAGTGCATGTATATATCTCTCTTATACTATGTAACAATTATATAAACAAATGATCATATAATCACGCAACGACGTTTATATAAGAACGGCGTTGTGAAGTTGTAATATAATCGTCATGTAACAGTTATAAGATCGCGCGTCAAATCATGCAAATAATGTGCGATTTTCGTCGCCGACATATAATAAGAATAATACAGTTTTCGCCGAGACGTAGGTAATAGTATTTAATAGTGTTGTTGCACGCGAAAACAGATGCTACGTTGTCTCTTAACGAAGAAAGTATCCAATCGGTAGACCGAATGTTTTTTTGAACGAGCAGAATTCGAGAAATCGTCTAGAAATGATCGGCTATCGAAAGTAGAGAAGATGTTTCTCTCACGTTTCACTTGAAATCGACTGGCGCGCAGGAAGATGTCACCAAATATATGCGACGCAAATAAAAAACGTATAGGTATGTTACGGCTCAAAGAGAATGCGATTCCTCTTGATTCGGAAAAAAAATCTCATGCAAACATGTTACAATATTTTACAAGAAATTTATATTTTTTAATAAATAAGGAAGAAAGAATTTCAATAAATAAATGATTAGAACCGCGATAAGAATATCTTATTACTTCAGAAACACGACAGTTTTGCTCGGCTTATAGTTTTTTGTTCGAACACGTTTCTCAGACACGCGTTCGCATATGTGAGCGAAATAATTGCGATAATAATACGCGGCAGGAAGGTAAAAGGCGAGAGAAATAATCACGTAATTTCCATGTTACGGAAGGTATCTCGCGCCGGACTGAGAAAGGAAGGTGTTCGCGGAGTTGACTGAGCGCGCGCGCGGATTACGACGGCCTCGACCTTTCTGGAAAAGCTTGGAAATTGCAGTCAACGAGTCCTGCGATTAGGCACGCGTGGAAAGATCAACGGTGGATGACCGCCGCACGAGCCTTCCACGTGCCATGGCAACGTCAATGTGCGCGTCAATCCCGAACCGTTTACATCGCACGTCTATGTTCCCTTTCCTCTCTCTTTCTCCTGAACGAAATCGTCGATTTGGTAAATATAAAAAATAGAAAGTGAAAATAAGAAAGTGACTTGTAATTTCAATCAACCAAAACGTGGATTTTTACTTTGATTTTTTTCTCTCTCATTTTTTCAAAGTTTTTAAAAAAATTAAAAAGATAATAGAGCTTTTAATTATTTTTATAGAAGATAGTCTTTGATCGAGAAGAGATGTGCTCTCCTTTCGAAAGAGTGTATCCAAGAAATCGATTAACAAACAATTTCAGCGAAAGGTCTCGGTGACCTTTCCGTTCGAAATTTTTCGAACGCGTGTCGACATAATGGCGAGTCGCGCGATTGCGCGCGCGAGTTGAGCGCATTTCTCGCAGTCGGAATATATTTTCTATATTTATATACGGATCGCAATCGCGGCGCGATAAATAGAATATTATGCAAGTTCTCATAAGCGAACAGGTAGCGCACGCGCTACCTGTCGATGAAAAATCCGATTACGTTATCGTCGCGCCGAAAGAAACGTAATAAGATCCGTCGCGCGAAATCCGCGAGATATTCGCGCGTGAAAAAATGCAAGTACGACACGTCTCGGCGAAAAAGTTTTATTGCAATATAACGTGCGCGCAAATGTGCGAGCACACTCTCCGAAGAAAATAAGGAGGAGGAATCCGGAGGAGGCATTCCCGGCCTACGTTTCGCCATTGAGTTTCGCGATTTTTTTTTTCGACGACGGCGCAGGGAAGGTTCTCTAGGTGTGACTCGAATTCTTCGACCTGTCCCCCTTTTGTCTCTCCGTTCTCGCTTTCTTTCCCCGCGGGTCGACGCACCGCGCGCGTCCGAGACACACGCTATTATTTCTATTGTGATATTCACCTGAATATGCAGCTCTTCATAAATACGCGATAAGTGCCGCGGAAAAGAGCAAGAGGAGTGAGAGGTGACGAAAACGGCGCTTTCTCAAGATAGAGTCGTCAAAGTTGCATGCTACATATACACACGCGCTGAATTACCTTTACGAGGTGTTCAGTAATATTTCCGAATTTTTTTACGGTGTCTCATTTTCCCTTTTCGAAAAATCGCGGGATCAAGACGGGGGATTTCCTCGGTTCCTACAACCTCGGCCGAACTGGGTCACCTTGCCGGAGATTTTGCAACGGCGGCGGTCAGAGGCGATTAAAACGTTCGGAGGAACGATACAGCAGGGTAAAACGCAGCCTGAAAATCCGGTTTGGGAAAAATAACGAGCCGTCAGAGGAGCAGAATCTCGAGAGGTCTCCCCGAAATGACTGGGGGGAATCTTTGTGCAGCGCGATGGGTGCAAAAACCACCTTCTCAGGCTTCTCGGAACGCATTAACCGTCCTCGGCGCGGATAAATTTAGAACTCGTGAAAGGACCGCACCGCGAAATATCGTTAACGGCCAGGAAGAGAGCCGTTCGCCGATAATGCACTTCGATATCGGGAAGAAAACTTACACGCCATTCTCCGAATTCTTCGATAATAATACATTTCTCTGATAACGACATCGTAAACACGCTCGTTTAACGTAAACATATATTTCGCTGTTCCAAATTCGAAGATCAAACGACCTGTCAAGGCTGTGCTTGCGGCTCGCCTAAACGATCATCCTGACGCGTTCCAGCTGCTAGGAGGTAAATTACGCAAGCGTATATTATACCGCGCCCAATAACTCTTTCTCTTTCTCTCCCTCCCCTCTCTCTCTCGCTCTCTATCACTCTATAGACGAATATGCGACATACACATGTGTGCGATAAGGTTAAACTCCGATGACATTTTGGACGACTTTCACCGTACGCCCAGCTGCAAAACGGCTGCTTTCTTCGTCTTTTCGTCGTCGTCGTCGTCGTCGTCATGCCATGTCGCCGCAGTTCAGGGCGCGGTCGGCGCGATCGTGAGCCTGATCCGATATGGTACTTACTACTTGCGCGGAGCATGCGTGGAGCATGCGATCCGGACGATTCCCAAGAATCTTATATTGTATAACGACCGTGACCCGAATTTCTCGATAATCGAAGAGAAATAAAATTACGCAGGCACAACACATAAAAGGATATAATTTGTCCGAACACTTACCCTCCTACCTACATTTAAGTTTAGCGTATGTGACTTACAAGCAAAAATTTAATTTGTCACGCTTCAGCGAGAGAACATACCCGATAAGAAATTAGTCAGTCGCAACTGGTACGCGAGCCGATTGAAACAGAAACCTATCTTCGGTTTTCTAAGAGATCGAAGAGAAAAAAAATGTATGTGTTCTTCGCTTTACAGTTTGCGTTGCGTGTCATCGGTCTGCGGTATTTCTAAGCGCCTCGCGTTATAGGGAGAAAGCGAGAAATGCGCGCAAAAAAAAACACAACAACGCGAGCACGTATAGCCTTCTCCTATATGTAAATGCGCTCTCAGCACTTTACATTTCCCTCGAGATTTTAATTTTATGCTTTTCCGAGTGAACAGTGTGGCAGAAAAAATTATTCAAAGAGGAATATTTAAAATGGAAGAGAAATTGGTTGACTTACATTCCGAAGATATTTAAAAACTAAAAATATGTAACAGAGACAATTGATTTAAAGTCGTAATGATGTCTGCAATTAAAATGCGGAGCTGTAGTATTGAAAATATTTTTTAAACTTACAAAACTAAAAAAACATCATAATATCGCATTTCGATATATATCGCACATCGATATATATCGATCTTCTTTTTGTTTCTAATTCCCGATTCCAGCAAAGTGTTGAAACGGTAAAATAAAACACTATAGAAAGTCGACTATCGATCCCGTTGACACCAGCTTAAAGTGGACGTACTACGCAATAGTTAAACAAAGAAGGTTTACACACAATTGTTTTATTTTACACAACTTTTGTGCGGTAAAACAACAAATAAGTATAATAAATGTCAATTTCGAGCAAATATATTTCGATAGTATGTAATACTATTATTTTATTAATAAAAATAATTTTTATACGAATTTTGTTGCGCCTGTACGTAATTTTCTCAAGAAAATTGGAAGAGTTTCGTTCGTAACACTGAGTCGCGAAGGAAACGTCGGAGAATGTTACGGTAAACTCGTCCGCGCGTAGTTACGCGCGTGCTCGCTCGCGCGTGGATACTTGAACGCGTGTCTTACGTCCGCAATTTTTTACAATCGCGAACGAGGAACCGAGAGAATGGAGAGAATCGAACAAATTCACAAAATCAATTCGAATGTCACGAAAAAAAAATCAAAAGACTGACAAGTTCTTGTCAAACAAGAAGAAGAATAAATTATATTCGCAAAAAATAAAATGTTTTACGAGAACGCGTGAATCGGTTATTGCAAAGTCTATTTACTGAAACAATCGGACAATAAATCACACAGAGATTGTTAAAATATTTCTTCGTCCACGCACGACAAATGACTCCCGACGTAATTACCTGTTCATTGTCTCGCTAATCACGATTGGCTTTTACGTAATAGACTTGCGTGATTCGATGATACACGTATCTACCAACTAGACGACATCGGCCGCGTAAAAGTTCGATCGTTATATCACCGTTATATCACAGAGATATGAGATTCCTCTTTATTTTGCCAAATTTATTGCGAGTTGAAAGAGAGACGCGTTAAAAATACGGTTGGAGAAGATTACGCGAAACTTGTGAGAAGCAGGAAAAGGACGTGCGGCTATTCGCTTTCGCCAGAGAGAATAGTCATCGGTCAGTAATATTACCGGTTGAAATCGCGCGAATCGAGGAGACAGTCGCGGAATATGTAGGGTGCAACGCGACGGAGAAGTGGTTCTCCTTGGGCGTCGGTGCCGCATTCCGGCTTCGCATGCATCTCCTCTCCTCGACGCGGCTTTTTTCCGCGCCGCAACGTGGGCGACGGGAGATAACGTGTTACGGATCCCGCGTTACCGCTAATCGAGTCGCGCCGCGACTCTTTAAACTGCAATAACGTGTGCTCGGCGAATCGCACGGACGGCGCGATTGTAATGAAGATATTTTATTTCGAAGTAAATGTCACAAAAACAACGTCTTGATTTCTCTATACGTGCATTTTTATTTTTGATACAATAACACGTAATGGCTCGCGTGAGTTCGCGTCGAGCAATCGAGAGGTGTGCACGACGACGGCTATTATCCTTACGGGAATACGCGAGCAAGAGAAGCGAAAGGAGGTGAAGGAGACGTGATACGCGCCGAAAACAAACGAGCGCCGATCTCTCGGTTCCGTTCTGAATGCAACGAGGATGAGATTGCGGCACAAACGACCGATCCGTGTCCTGATGCGTCTATCTCGCGCGCGAGAGGAGAAAAAAAAACCATCCTCCTTTCTATTTGGAAGATGCTACCCGCGCACGAGATCTAACGGTTTCACGGCGCGTATGTACGTGATAAACGCGGGGATATAACACGGTGGTCTGTCGGTCTTTTTCACGCTCTTATTACTTATCTCCAATACACACGCTCGTTATAATCTTTCAGTTGCTAAAACAACATTGTAGCGATCCGTTTCAATTTTCTCTTACGATGTTTTTTTGTAATTAATTGTATAAATGTTTTTTTTTTTTAGAAACAGGGAAATTATATATTTTTTTCATCACGTAACGTATCGCGATAATCAAAATATCGATTTGGCTTAACGATTAGATAATATCGCCGCTGATTGGCACGCACATTCGGTGAGCGATGTGCCAATCCTCGTACGCGGTCGGTCCGTCGATCGTGCAAGACAAAAATCGACGGACCCGAAAACTGGGCGACATTTAAAAGTCGCGCAACGTCACGTCCCATCGAGAAAGAGAGAAAACCGAGAATGCCTCGCGAAATACATAAGAGAGTCCGCGAATCCTCCGAAAGGGGAAAAGAGACGGACCGACAAAAGGAACGCGCGGACATCTGGCTGAATTCGAAATCGCACGTCACACTTTCTTCGGAACAATCGTCGCCAACGACAACGTCAGGTCTCGCGATTGCTTCGTCTAGAGATAGTTTTGCGATGAGATTGGCGAATAAATCAATTTTGGAGAAATTTAAACTTTTTGTTGCGATTACAGAAAGTTTGCTTTGCAAAATGAATGACTCTGTTCATGATTTTTTTTTCAAAAATATAAAAAATGTGATTTAAAAAAAAAAAAATTACAACTTTCTAACTTTTGTCATTTTTTATTTTGACTCAAAGAATCTTGTATCTGTCTCGCTGTTTACCGCGGCTTTCTCGGTTGAGAAAATGCGTTCGCGCATTTACGACGCAGAAGAAAATCAACGAAAAGAAAGTAAATGAGAGAAAAGCGGAGACCTTGAAACGGCGGAGAATGTTTTATTGAAAGTTCATTTATAGATTAATCTCTCGATTCGATCGTGTCTACACGCGAAGGAAACGTGGAAATAAGGAATGCAAGTCGCGAGCGCGCACGCAAACGAAGAGCAACAGCCGGCCACAGCCGATTGATTTAGCATTCGCGGTACATCGCGCACGTACCCTACCATGGCATCAGAGACAAAACGCAATGAAGGAACGTATATGCGCGAGTGAGGTGTCAACAACCTTTCGCGACACTCTCCTCCACCTGCGATTTTTTTCCACCTTTTACATAGACCACTCGATTCCTTCGCGTCACGATTCGCTCGATGACGAGTTGACTACAGACGTTGGAATTATGCGACAGGAAAGAATGAATCAAACTCTCTTCTGCGAATCAAACGATCTGCGAAACAGATCATTATATTTTTTTTTATAAATTGGATTTGAAGTAACACCGCAACCAAGAATAACAGTTTTTAGTTTGAAACACCGTTGATTTCTCAAAATCGATAATGTTTTCTTTTAGCTCAAGACAAGTTAAATTTTATTTTGAAGACTCGCACGTGTAAATTCATAGATTCGTAAAAACTGTGATCGGACTTACGTAAGGAAATTATTTGACTTCAAAATGATGCAATTCCGCGAATTTTTTCTTCCAAGAAAACAGTTATCCGAATTTATGGATATTGGAAACAAATTAAAAACTAGTTTTTAAATTATGCCACTTTGCATCCGTGTGTAGTGGAACGTGTTTACATTCCATATGTTAAAGTTCACGTCTGCATCATTGTGATAAAGTTCAACTGAAACAAACATCGCCTTCGTGCATTTCGAAATCTCTCGAAGCGAATTATAAAATCTCAAAGGAGAGACGCAATTAATATCCCGCTTATTTGCAAAAAGTACAAACGCGGCAATTGTTATCGCAATTTAATCAAAATGATCAAACGTCTTTACGACTGCAAACTAAATTATTATCTCAGTTATTCTTCGGGCCGATGAAAACCAATGTAAATCGTGATCGTTTACGTTGCGCAAAATCTTGTTCGTCTCTTCGGCATCTTTTAACCTAATTTTCCGATCGATACTGCCGACCGACTCTGCCTCCGCAATCTTTCACAATCTTCTTAGCATATTTCTAAAGCTATTAAAACTCAATTTCATAAAAAAGAAAAAAAACTCATCCTACGTCTTTATATTAACATAACTTTAACCTAATTCCCTGTTTATCTACAGACAGTTTTATTTGTTTTTCTCGAAGTCTAAACATCGCCTATTGTTCGAGAAAGAAAATTTCTGTCAGTTACTCGTCCCGGCGAACTTTCATGAAAATTATCTGAAAGCGTTAATAGGTTCGGCGTCCTTTGGACGTAGTTCCCCGCGAGTCACGCGATTCCATGGAAAACCGTGATCGCGGATGCTGCAGCCAAGAGGACGCTTTCAGCGAGGAGTTTGTTCACTTTCACTCTCGCGTGCGCGATGTGCCGCATCGGCAGATAAAATCCGCCGCCGGCTGTGGATCGCTTAAGCCACTACCAATCGTCCGTCCTCCTCCGCGATGATGCGCTATTATGCAAGCCTGAGATGTTGCCTCAGCGCGCTACCAGAAGCCGCCGACACATCGAGCGCGAAATCGCTAATAGAAGAGAATGAACGCTTGGAAATTAAATTTCACGCCGCATTAAAGAGGAAAAAAAAAGCGCGAAATCCAGCGCGAGAGAGTAAGATTTCGGGAGTCTTGTGAAAATGACGGAGGATTTTTTTACATACCTGCGACGATACACATCATTCAAATTGTATTCTATAGAAAACAAATATATCTCAGAAAAAGAAACTACGAAAGAGAAACAGTCGGGCAGATAATCCACACGTGAGATTCGATACACGTCGTGAAGATTGTCACTTAACTGTCGCGAAAAAACGCGGCGAATGACTTAGAAAACGAAAAGAAAACATCTCGTTAATTAGTTTTCCTCGTTCTCGTTTCAATCGAACTGCTTGGGAAAATAATCCGGTTTTTCACGCGTTTTGCAAGGACACTTCCGTCGACCTTCGACGGAATTCCTATACGAAGGATAGGATAATTCAACGAGGCGGGAAGAATTATGGAGGCGACGACACACGCGCGCACGCGGGCCAATCCTGCGGAAGGACAACGGGTCTCAGAAAGAGTGAGAGCATCGAGCCGAATATTAATCGCGCCGAGACGCATCTTTGGCACGTTGAACACGTAATGCCCGATCAGGATACCGCAATATAATGCATCGTACGCGACGCAACGTTACCGTTAACCGGAAAGGGTTCGCGCCTTTTTCGTTGCCGAAATGTCGATCTTCAAACTGTGACTGACGCCCACACACTCTTCGAAACAGAACTCGCTTCCGGTATTTCGTACTTCAAATCATCGGCAGGCTACACGTTTTGTTCCGCATTTAAAAGAGAATTTAAAAAAGAAGTTTTTTTAAAACACCGAAGGATAACACGGAAGTACATAAACGAGCTGGTAATTTGCGATCTAATCTGTCGCGGTGTAAAACCGCAAGATCGATAATTTACGATACACGCATGAAAGTATATATTCCCGAGGGGCAGGCGCATTTAACTATAATCGTTAACTCTCGTAGAGAATATTGTTTACAATTCGCATGGGACGTGAAAGTTATCACCGGCTCCGTGAAAACTCGCTCGGGCGGCTGGAAATCAAATCGCGCTTTTACCGGAAGTAAATCCGCGATGATAACGCGCATTAAAAGCGCATACGAAAGGAATGCAGTAAATGCGCCGACGAGTTTGAAAACTTCCAATTTTTCAAAGGGCGAGAAAGAAAGTGCAAGAGAAATTACTTGGACTAAATCGTGTAATTACGCGTCGATATAAATAATTCGACGATCAAATTATATCAACAAACTGAAGTAAAAATCGTCACAAGACAAGAAATACGCAAGGATCGAGCGTCGTGTATCATCCGTGTGGCTGAAATTCACCGCGGCTGTTAAACGAAACGCACTTATAAATCTTGAGCACGCTCGTTACCTCACTCGGACAAGCGGCAACGGGGCGATGCAATTTATTCGAGAAACTGGATTAAACGGAGCGAGAAAGTTCCGTTGTCGTCGTCGAAAGTGTCTCGCATTAACATGCGTGTCTGCCTTGGTCCGACGTCGTCCTTGATGAGAAGAAACACGATCGGATCTTGTTTCGCGCAGGAACTTCGAGAGAGTAACTTCTCTCATCGATTGTCATGTTGCGTATATTTGTTGCATTATGTCCGCCGCGCGGCAAACTTTGCGAGTATTCGAATAACTATCGAACTTAAATCGCCTGCACTTTATCCATGTGTTTAAAAGTAAACGCAATTTTTCTGCGTTTTTTTTTTCGGTCTGACAGCAATTTGACACTTGTCAGACCTCAATAAAATTTGGCCAAATAATCTAATCTGATTTATTAGTTTTTAATTATTGGTTTGTAATTGCAGAACTTTCTAATGAGATTTCTCTGCGAGTTTTAATAAAGATACTTTGTTTAAACGTCACGTTTTAGATCTTTCTTAGAGTTCCTCCCTTCCGACTCGGGGATTTTTGTTGTTTAACGAAAAAAATTAAGCGAACGACTGTCGCGAGAAATGTGGCGAAATGCGTTGCGAAAGCCGTGCAACTTTCTTACGTGACGAATCGTAACCGCCGGTCGCGCGCCGGAAATGGATGGCATGAATGTAAGTCAAATACGGCGTGATCCGATTTATCGGATACAGCATGCGACCTTTCGCAACGGTATCGCAAAAACCAGATCACCTCACGTGTGTATTCGAAAAAAAAATAAAAAAAAACGCGTGGAGCAAGAAAAATCGACATTCCGGCGCAAATTTTCTAGGAACATAAATCTCGGAAAATTTATACCGTTTCATCCAAATAAGGAACACGTTGATCGTATCTTTCGGTGAAATCTTAATTGTGTATTATCCGCGCGCATTGCTACCGCGATATTGTGAGATGGTAATCAGCGAGAGATAGAAGATGCAATTAAATTCATTAATTCCCATGTAATTTCTAGGTAATCTAAATAAGTTCCTTTTACTTTGTTCAAGGGAAACCAGGAATTTAAATTCATGCAATTTCTATAGCATATATACATATAAAAATAAAGCGTAATTTCTAAAAGAAATTTTACACGTTTTACCAATATTACACCCCACACAAAACAATTTTATACAAATCTCCATTAAATATTTATTAGATATCACATGAAGTTACGGACGTCTAACGAACGTTACGTCCGTGTGGGACGTTATCTAATTGCAAATGAAAAATATTTCACAAACAATAGAGAAGTGAGCGAAAACAAATGCGAATAAATTAGAAAATACTTATGTAATAAAAATTTTTCATATGTATTAGACACACGGAGCAAATTCTTATTCTGTGCAAATTCCAAGATTGTCCCCCGATTTGCCACTTTTTTCACTCAATTTATCGTATTGTTCTTTGCATGTAATTCGCGTCGACGAAACAGCGATAGATTTATAATCGATCGAGTGTGTCCACGTGCCTCTCTTTATAACGGGAAGGCGCAAAATCTCCCGAAGAGGGTGTCTCGATGAAATGTGAGTCACGCGACTCGCACGGGAAAGCTCGACCTTCGTCCCTTCCCCGTTATTTCAAATATATATATCGCGATGCAAAAGTCTCTCCCGCTGGCACCATGGCCGGCCGGCACACGCCGGCTGCGTACGAAAGCAGTTCGACGAATTTATCAATATGCAAATATCACTCGCACCTTCCTCCCCTGTGCCATGTAATTACCGCAAGTGGGAGAGTAAGAGTCTTTGTAAGAATGAAATTCTCTCTCGCTTTGTTCTCGCGACAGACACGTTAATCTCTCGAAACACTTCCCCAGGATTCCGAAGTCCAAATCGTAAAACAGCTCGAGCAACGATTTTACTTTGCCAAAAGATACTTCTTTTTTTTTACAAAGATTAAAATGTTTTACGAACGAACGAAAGATCTTTCGAGGTTCGACTCTTCCTTTCTCTTGCATTCCTAAAGACGCGGACAGCCGTTGTCGTTTTTCGTCTTTTGAAATTCAGCGATTCTCGCGAGAAAAAAGGGACAAAACGGGGGTGTTTCAAAGCCCGTGGAAGTGTCCGCGCCGCGGCAAAATCGGCGCGAGAACCAGTCCGGCTCCGAAACTGGTCGCGCGACAAAATATAACGCCGATGCAGGAAGAGAAGAAAAAAAAAAAAGATCGGTAGACGGCAAAAAACGAAAGTTATTTTAACGATCTAAAGATAATTGAAGGAAGAGAAGAGCAATAATTCAAGCAAGATTATAAAGTAGCGGGCACGAAATTGATATCGCGTTATTGCGCGCGTCGCGTGAATTCTTTCATTCAAAATTCTGAACAGAACGACGACGAAGAATGGAATCATCGTCGAGAACACACTATGCTATTTCATTCCGTAGATCTTTCTCGTAACACGAAGAAAAAGGAAGATAGCAAGGGACGGTGAAATAGCAGAGAGAAGGAGAGAAAGGAAAGGGATATCATCATCGCGAAAAAGACAAGAAAGACAGACAGTTCTCCGGGTGAGACAGAGAAAATACGAGAAAAGTAGAGAGGTGCACCTCTTCTCCGAGAAAGAGGTGATAGCCGTAGGAGGTGGTAGCCGTGGACACGTGACCAATGACTTATATAAAGGTGGCGAACGACAGGGTCCAAACACAGAGTTCTGTCTCTCAGCGCAACGAAGGCGGTGTTTGTACAAAAGTGTCTGTTTTTTTTTTTTTCGTTAATCATTTCGCTTCGCGCCACAGTTAAACCATGAGGACGTACTTCGTGATAGCCGCCATACTGATCGCCGGTACGTAAAAAAAAACAAAACAAAACAAACAAAACAGAACCATCCATCATCGTCGAGAGTATATGATAAGGGTAGTGAAGTCGAAATTGAAAGGATCGCGAGTGAGACGCGATAATATTCGGACGATGTAGAATGATGATGAGTATGGAAGTGAACGGGGATTTTTCATCGTCAGTGTGTGATTGTTATGCGCGTGTGTAGAGTACATATATAGAGGATAGTGCGCCTTTTACGTGCATCGGAGAGCAGGTCGGGACTGAGATTTTTACGTCGCAACCAGGAGCCCGGAGACGGTCTTTAAACCTTTCTCGAAATCGCGATCACCTGTTGCGCGCGACCACATACAAGTTTTCGATTCATCGAGAGAGAGCTTCGTTGCAATTATTTTAATTAATAGAGTTTGAAATTTTTAAGATTAAAAAATGATTACGTAAATGTTAAGAATGTGTTTCCACAGATTATAAAGTGACATAGTGTAGAAATGTATGTACAAGTTTTTTTTTCTATGTGATAAAATTGAGAAAACATTTTGATTATAAACAGTGTACAAAATATATTTTTTAAAGATGTGCACACAATAATTTCTGATAGATATGTGTGTTTAATTAAGATAAAATTGATCTCTCTAAATTATTTGCACTTAATGTGCTTAGAAACGTGTGTCCATATTCTCACATTTTTCTCATATTCTTAATAATTTCAATTAAACAATTCAATTAAAAAATATTTTTTTAGAAGATAATCATATCAAAGTTAAAATTGTTTACAAATTTTCAAAATTTCTCTTATTATTAATAGTATTGCTACATGTGTTTTGCAGAAACGTTAATATTACTAAATAAGGATGTGTGTAAACACATGTGCACCGGAAAAATTTCTCAATGAGTTGACGATTTTACGGTCGCTTTAATTACCACCTCGCTGTAATTAAACATCTCCGTGGTCTAAAAACTTTACTATTTGCTACGCTTTCTTATTTGCGGCTGCGATATAACCTTGGCCCCGATCTTGAAACATTTCTTTTCATTTTGCTCTTATCAAAACGAGGTTCAAAGATCATGCTTACAAAAATTTATTACTAAAAACTTACTAAACTGCTCGATCATTTGTAAATTGACGTATAAATGTTGCACGTGCAAAATCAAGTTTGTCAAAGTTAAAAGAAACACAATTTTTAACAAGAAAAATATCACTTACGATACTAATAATATTTCTCGAAATGGAAAAAACATTTTGTTGAAAGAAGAATGTTGAAACAAATCTTGAAATATATTCGCACGAGAAACGCAAGTCAAAGCAAGTTGTCAATCCGGTATGATAAAATTCCCGAATACTTTTTCCGATATGGAAATTTCTCACTTCGATATGTAATTCGGATGCTTTATATAATCGTACTGTGTGTGATCTAATTACATAACAATCTAAAACCGTACATTTCACGAAACAAGTCAAACGCGAACGAAACTCGCTGTAGAACGAGGAAGGGAGCGAGGCCTCGTCCGCGGTCCCCCTGAATATTTCGAAGTCGCTTTCGGGACCAGTCCCGCGGAAAACGAAAGTGAATACTATAGCTGGTTCTCCACGCACTCGTGTACAGGAGAATTCGCAATGACAAGAGACTTGAACCGGGTGAACGGGATGCTGGCAGGGCCCCAGTCACGGACCGAGGCCTGGCTGCGGGCCCAAAGTGAAAGCGCCCGGCGAAAGTTACCGTCCCGCGCACAGCACCCTTACATAAGACATTTTAGCTTATTCAGGCGCCGCCGCACGCCGTGAAAAAGAAAGAGAAGTAATTAGGCGCAATTAACACAGGGACCGGCGTGAAAAAGTAGTGCAAAGAAGGGAAAGGGTCTTATCTATTCACTTATTTTTCCTGACATTTTCTGCTCGCTTCGTTGTTTCGCGATCTGTCAAAAGAGAGGGATGGAATAACGAGCAGGAACTTCTTTTCCCTCGAGGTCAGCTGTTAATTTTAGAGTTTGTGACTTTCTACGAGAAATAATGAGGATTATCGCGTCGGAGGCGGAGTCGCTCGCAACCGCGATCCGAGGAAACGAACATAGCGCGAATTCAAAAGTAAAAGTCGTGCTCTTTCCGACTTCCTGGCGAAGATCGCGGAATCAAGTGCCACCTTTCGTGGCGCTTCTTATATTTCTTGAATTCCAATTGAATTGAAAGAACTTAGGAAAATTTGCGAATAAAAATCCGCTCCACAATTTCGACTTGATCGTTTCAGGAACGAGCGCTCAGGAGAGCTTCAAATGCCCGGACGACTTCGGGTTCTATCCTCATCACATATCGTGCGACAAATACTGGAAATGCGACAACAACGTGGCGGAGCTGAAGACGTGCGGTAACGGTCTTGCGTTCGACTCCAGCGACAGCAAGTTCCTAACCGAGAATTGCGATTACCTGCACAACGTGGACTGCGGCGAACGCACGCAGCTCGAGCCGCCCATCAGCACGCCTCACTGCTCCCGCCTGTACGGCATCTTCCCCGACGAGAAGAAGTGCGACGTCTTCTGGAACTGCTGGAACGGCGAGGCGTCCCGCTACCAATGCAGTCCCGGATTGGCCTACGACCGTGAGGCCAGGGTGTGCATGTGGGCCGACCAAGTGCCCGAATGCAGAAACGAAGGTACCGATTTTGGTCCGAAAGTTCGAAGATATGTCAATCGCGAATTGCTCAATTAAACAAATGTCAAGCCGATGATTGATTTAATCGTCTCGAGGTTCTATAAAGAAACGAGTCAAACAATAAAAAATTTAATCTTAAATTCCAAATAAATATTTGAATTTTTTGCCTAAAAGTTTTTCAAATTTTTCTGCGAATTAAATAATTATCGTTATAATTTCTCTTTGAAGTTTTCTTGCGTCACTGTATTACAATTTTAGATCGAGTCGTTATGACAAAGAAAAACCTGTGTGGATTATTCCTGATCCAGTCACCCAGGAACTCGTCACGGTCGATTTGACGCCGATAATAGGACATGTATAGAATGTGTACCGCGTCAAACCGATTCACGAACTCGCCTCTCTGTTTCAAACGTGCAAATCCACACAGAACTGTTTCTGTCTTCTCTTTTTACCTCCTTACGTCTAATTTTTTATTTGTTACATTGCCTAAAATGTTCCTTTCGTAAAAAATTGTTTGCAGTTTTGTGCGTCTTTTTATAGTTAATATGCATAGTATATTTTAAATATACGCATTATCACAAAAGAGGCGAGGCAGTGCCGCGAGACCGACCGTGACTCACTTACGCGCGAGACGGACATTTCAACCGAGTTGAGATTTTTACATCGACTGAACCGATTAAATATTCTAGCTAGTCTCAATCGAAAGGTTTTACATACATTTACATGCGCAATTTGAAGTCTTAATACACAAGAAACAGTTTTTTTTCTCCGTGTTCTACAAATAATGATGGAAATACACACGAAGATGTAAATTCATGAATATGGACATTTTAATTTTATTTATACACGAGACCTCGCGATCAGCAAAACACAATAACACGTTGACTTTCTCTCTCGATATACGTATCTTATTTATCTGCGTCTTTCGCGCAGAGGTCGCCGGAGGTTTCACGTGTCCGGCCGCGGGCGAAGTGAGCGGAGCATCCGGCAGCTTTAGCAGACACGCCCATCCGGAGGATTGCAGAAAGTACTACATATGTCTCGAGGGTATCGCCAGGGAGTACGGTTGTCCGATCGGCACCGTCTTCAAGATCGGCGACGCCGACGGTAGCGGCGCCTGCGAGGATCCCGAGGACGTTCCCGGATGGTGAGCATATCCTTTAGAGATACGATTCTATCGTGACAATCCCAATTGTCGACAATGCAAGAAGAAGTCTCGACAATTATTGTTTTTTTTTTTTTAAAGAAAACAGATAGAAGGAGTAAATGTGTGTGTGTGACTAGAGATTTAAAAAACTACACACTTTAGATAGAGAGTCAAGTTTCACAAACGCGAAAAGTTATGCCGGTTACGGTTTTTGAAACGGGTTTCTTCTAGTTTTCTTCTTGCACAACTGTGACCTAGTTTCGAGACGAGACGATTATTATAAATTTTACTACGAGTATTAATCGCGCGACTTTAATGAGAACAGATAATTCATATCAAGAGATCAGAAATCTGTATTCTGATTAGGCGCAACAGTGAATGAACCACCGAAGGTTCAAGGTTCAAGATTCCGTCAAGAAATCGCGATCGTGAGAATCGCAACAGCCAATAGATTTCTATGCAAACTGATTGTTCATTAACAATATTAAGTGCGTAGAATTATTAACCAAATTAACGAAATAATCTGCGAAAAAAGATAAAAGTCGGCTGCACAAGTTAACGAAGGTGTGTTGTTCAACGAATTTGCGGGCGTATTATGAAGATCTTCGATAATTATACAATCCGCGAAAAAAACTTTCGAGCTTATTCGATGAGGAATCGTGTTCGAGAGAGCTTTCGGAAGAAATTACGCTCGCGCGGACGATCCTGTAATTGAGGAAATAATTCACGTTGCAGAACACGCCTTCGCGGCGGTTAATGACGTTTTGCGCAACTATACAGTAAAAAAAAAAAAAAATAACAGCCAAACGGAAATTGTGTATGCAAGTCGCAAAAATTGAAGAATCGCGCGCCATGTGAACTAACTTCTTTCTTTTTCTGTGAAAGTCGAACAAATGCTTAATTAGCACGCGATGTTTATCGAACAGACAGTGTCCGTGTTAGTAACATAATGATGATGTTTATTAATGATCTCTTCTCTAACTTGTGGCTAACCTACATATATATGTTAACTCTGTCATCTCTCTGCCATCTCGTTCTAATATTCTCTGTTACAACATCTGTCGTTTCCTTTCGGAAATTGCCAAACAAACTGCAATTTAGAATTAACCTTTCCGCAAAAAACAATATGACATATAATTAATTTATCTCTTTTGTTTTCAATATGCAAACTGATACAGCAATCGATATCTATAATTGTGCTTAGCGACTCGCAACGATCTTGGTCACGAAAATTTGCACACAGACGTTTCGCTTTTTTTTTTCTACGCACAAAAAATTCAAGAAATAATTTTTGTTTAACGTAACTACTAATATTATTAATTTTTTTGAAAAAAAACTGTCTCTGCAAGTTTTCTGACTAAGCTCCGCTCTTTATGTGTATCTTCTATGTGTGCATCTTTGTTCGCAAGCATAACGATAAGAGCACCGCTATTACGCAAGTAGCGCGCACCGCGTAGCATGTGTCCTGACCCCCGGGTTTTTCTCGGTTTTGCTTCACAGTGAGGATTACTACGGTGACCTGGACCTGAAGAGCATCCGGAAGAGCGAGCTGCATACCGGTATCCAGAGCGAGTCCAGAAAACCGGCGGTCCTGAAACCCAGGCCCACAACAGTGGGAGGGCCCGCGAGGCCTTCCTCACCCCTTCAGGAATAAATCCTGAGTTTTACCTCGCTCTTTCCTTTCTTACTCTCTACTCATCTCTGTGTTTTTCTCTTTTTTCTTTTTTTTATTCTTCTCCTTTCTTCGTTACTATCGTGTGATTACTTATTTTTATCGAATTCCATTTTTTTCCCTGTAACTTATTGTTACAGAATTACGAAATATAGAGATCTTTAATTGAAATGTACTTCTTTACGAACGTGGGTTCTACTTATATGTTAAAAAGAAAAAAAAACAAATTTTTATTACAATTCAATAAAGGTGTCGTTTCCTCTTTTGTTCCTCTTTTAACTTATTGTTCGAATTTATATCGATTTTATCACAATAAATTGTATTAAACTCTTTCTTGCTTTCTATTTTTTTTCTCTGTCTTCCTGTACTCTACTTTTTCTCAATCTTACTCTTTTTTTCTCTTTCTCTCTTTCTCTCTCTCCCTTCCTCTCTTGCTACATATACACATACACAATCTGAGAAAATTTCAGTACTGATTACGTAAACCGTAAGATAAATTTCAAAATAAATAAACGGAAAATACACGCGTTATTTTTATAGAGTATCGTTTAATTATTCTTTCTGTATTTTATATTAGAATATAAAATACAGAAAGAATAATTAAACGTTTTTTACAAAACAAAAAAGTATATAAACCTATACGATGTAAATTCTATTTGACAAATGCTCAAAAGTATTGATATTTTATCAAATTTATATTAGTTGTAATGTCTTGTATAATTATATTTATATATTAAGTATAACGATTGTTTTTTTTTCAATAGATATACAAAAAACATAATTTTTGCCTACATTAATTTCTTCTAAATGCTATCTCTTTATTATCTTTAATCTATCTTTTTCTTTGCCCATTAATTAATTTTTTTAAATTCTCTCTTACCGTTCTCTTTGTGCTGCATATGAAAATAGATGTTAAAAAAATTTGTAATTTCGTAACAACGATAGAAGTAATGAAAATTTTTCTGCATGTAATAATACGAGCAATTTAAATTAACGAGAATCACATCAGTTTTAATTCCCGCAGTGAAAACACGCAATTAAAACGATAAAATCGAGTTTGTTTATTACGCACGGAATCAGAACTCGGAGATTTATACGCGATTTTTCATTCGATAAACTTTCCGATTCTTGGAGCTGATGTGTGAGCAAGTTTCGGTCTGTCATGTAGTTTTAAGTATAAAAGTTCGTGTAATAAAAAAGAAAAAGAAAAATATTCTACGAAGAAATTTTGACTTCCATTATTTTTCACCGCATTTTTTTTTCTATAATCCTATATTCTCTGTAATGTATTAAAAGAAATAATAATTAAATCATATTTTCAATTTAATAAGAATGTCAAATAATTGTATTAATATGTTTATAAATTGCAGAATATATATATATATATACGACTACGTTGAATGCATTTGGCAAGAACACGAGCAATTATCTCTGATTATCGTAAAACTCTCCTCTAATCGATCTCCATCGATTAACATATTAATATTTGTTAATGTTACAATGTATATCATATATAACACTTGTACAGTCACTAGTTTCTATACAGTTACTAGTTTCTTTCTAACACATTCTCTATGTCACTCACCATGTTGCATGTTTAAAAAGCTATACTCTAATAATAATGTATATACAATAACTCGATCACAAATAATGTACATAATACGCAAATGTGTCGACTAAAAACTGGAATACTTGAAACACACGCGCTGATATTGTTTTCTGTCGAATCAATTAATTCTCTATTCGTACATACCATAGCCGATCAACATCAGCGCGTACGAAAAGAGAAACAAACAAAAAAGACAAAACAAACTCACCGATTCGACGATACTGCTTTCGCCGTACTGCTTTGACTGCTTTCCCGCGTTCGCGCGCAATTGACAGCTCCATCGACGAAGTTCACTCTCATCGAATCTCGTTCCACTTTCTCACTTATTAACATTTGATCATCACTCGCGCCCGATAACGATCGAATTATACACGCAGTTCTTTTTCACTCCCAAATATTTTTCGCACTCGACATCGTCGTTCGAAACTCTCGCGCAAGCCGGAACGCGTGTGTGTACACGTACGCGCGCGGGAAATACGCGCCCGCAACGCCATCACGACCAATAAGCGACGACGGTTCAAAGTACTAGGCGACAAATGGCGGCAACTGGCGCATGCGCACAACTTTACTCGGTTCCGAAGCGAAGACGAGAGTTAAAACAATATTTTCGTACATTTCTCAGCCAAGATTATTACGGCAACGTGGATCTGAAGGCTTTACGCAAGCTGGGCTACAGGAAATAGAAGAGTTCGCACGTGCGACGAGCGTTGCATTCACCGACGATCGGAGCAGCGCATCCCGCAGGAAGCCGCTACCAAAATGACAATCGCTTCTCCTTTCCTTGTAGTTTTCGGCTGCACTAAACAGCCGCAGCAAGACGAGCTTCCTGTAAACACACACACACACACACACACACATGTTCCATATAATTATTAATAAAAACACAACGACATTTCTTAGATCATTGTCGTACCGAGCGCCATGTAAATAAATCAAATCGTTCGCAAAGATATTGAAATAAATATGTGTTGAAAAAATATGTTTGTGTTTATTCTTTATCCCAACAATTGCAAATAAAACGTCAGTATCTTAAAAATCGATTCGTATTTATGTGATCAAAAAAGTTTTAGCGCGCTCATTCTTTACAATCTCTCAGTTTGTTGCATATAAGAAAAATATTATTTATACAGAATAAGTATTGAAATAACAGATAATTATTGAACAAATAACTACTGAGAATATAAACGTACCTGCAAAAGTGAAGTAATATTTCAATAAACAATAGATAATCGACCGCGCAAGATATTGATATTGGTGCGAGTTGGCTTTCGACCGCGCAAGTTAATCGTCAACCATAGATAGCAAAACTGACTAGTTTGCTTGTCGCTTATTCTTGGGCCTCACTTAAGGGCACGTCTCGCGGAATTGACCAATCACGTTCGCTGATTGACTGATTTGACCAATGTGATTGGTCAATCCGCAAGACCTGAGACCCGCGTCTGCGTCTTATGTAGATAGGCCTTTACAACGGCAACTATCGCGAGCGCAGTCGCGGAAACTCGCAGAATCGATCAATCGCGAGTTCCGCGACTGCGACACAAGATCAATGTAGATGAGGCTTAATGTTTTGCTACTCCGTGGTCTGTGAACGTTGTTGTTGTTGTACATATGCATGAGTTGAGAAAATACCGGAGACTTGTTAAAAAATCAACTTTTAAACGTGCAAGTTGTTCTAACATGTAAGTTTTTTACGATTGTTTTTTTTTTTTATTGCCAGCCGAGACAACGCCGATAATAACATTTCGAAAAAACTAACCTTAATGTTTACCGTTTGTGATCAACAAATTCTTTTGAAACTTTATCAAACGAGATTGTATCATACTCTTCTAGTTTAGTTACATTTTTCTTACATTTTTCTTGCACTATTTTCTTTTTTAATTGCAAAACGCAAACATTCTTATATTTAAAACAAATACATCCATTTTAATCAGCAAGATATATATATTAAAAATGTATAATGTAGAAACATTGAAATTCTTTTCATTGTTAGTTGTTTATTTTAAGCACTTGGCATGAGTTTGGTTAATAAACAATAACATGAATAATATAATAATAAGAATAGTATCACAAACAGATAATAGAAATCTTATTACATGTAGGAAAATAAAGTTCAGATAATAGAAATCTTATTACATGTACTAAAAAAAAGTTTAAAAATAAAAATGCTGAAGAAGCTAATGTTGATAAATATAATTGTGCTTGTAATTTGAAGTTACATTATAATGGATGAAGAACAAAGTAATTCTGCTGCAAAGAAACAGAAAATGGAAGATAAAAAGTATGATAAACTGAATTATGCTGATTCAACATATGACACAAAGAAGTTGTTTGAGAAAAACTTTATAATTTCAAATGCAGAAAGAGACTCAGAATCATACACATTACCCAAGTCAGAATTCATGTTCAAAGAGACACCATGGTCACTTCATGATCTACAAGAGTTGAAAAAAGATCTGAATCAAGTAAAGAGTCGTCTTAATGACTTCAATCTGGATGAATGGCAAAATCACACAAGTAAAATGTACAAAGCAGGTAATGTCATACGTAACGTGAGAAAGTATACAAAACCAGAATTTGTGACTCGAGCTTGGCTCAAGTTTTACGAAATCGCCAGTAAGTTTCCACTTGTGCCATTGAACGAGATCTGTCACGAGGAGCTGGTTTTCAAATCTGTGCATCTGTGCGAGGCACCAGGCGCTTTTGTTATTGCTTTGAATCATTGGTTGGCAACAAATACGCCTAAAGTAAAGTGGGACTGGTTGGCCAACAGCTTGAATCCTTACTGGGAAGAAAACGCTTACGACTGCATGATCGCGGACGACAGATTTATCAAGCACACTCTGCAGCACTGGTGTTTCGGCGAGGATAACACAGGCGATATCATGAACTTGAAAAATCTGGACGATCTAGTGAAGAGAGTCAGCTCCTTTGACGTAGACAAACGGATCTTGCTGGTCACCGCAGACGGTAGTATAAACTGCACGAATATGCCGGGAGAGCAGGAGAGCGTCGTGGCACAGTTGAATCTGTGCGAGACTGTGGCTTGCATGCACATTCTGCAGAAAGATGGAAACTTTTTGCTGAAGCTCTTCACGCTTTTCGAGCATCAATCCGTGTGCCTCATGTACTTGCTGTCTTGCGCTTTTCATGAAGTCACTGTAATAAAGCCAGCTACCAGCAAAGAAGGGAACTCGGAAGTATATGTCTTCTGTCGCAAATTCAGAGGCAAAGATCACGTGGCAGCGCACTTGGACATTCTCAGGCAACATTACGGCAAAGCGTCACCTGAAAACGCGATGTTTAGTCAGAAAGATATTCCGGACAGTTTTGTGCAAAAAATTAAGGAATGCAGCGCATTCTTCAAAGATCATCAATGTCAGATTATAAAAGATAACATAAGAACTTATCATGCAAAGAACTACGATCACACTCTAGAAATCGTCAAGAACCTGGTTGCTGAGCAATATATTGAAAATTGTAAATTAAAAGATTCTTCAAATGACGCGTTTATGATAGTCGACTGGTCGAAAATCAAACCGTTTTGCAAAAATAAAAAAAATAAAAAAAATTTGTCCGCGCATAGAAAGTTATACATCGATTCTTACAACGAACGTTGCAAGAGGCACGATTTAGAAGAGAGTTTATTACTGCTGTGGAAACAGATACAATCCTTCAGTTTACCAACAAGAACAAAGAGACCTTACATTGTAAGTTTCTTAAGCCAAAACTAAATTGTAAAATCCTCAGAAATTAAAAATTGTCTTTATTTTATTTTATTTTATTTTTTTATTTTTTTTATAGTGGCGTCTACAAATACTACCGGAAAACGTAAAAATTCAAACGGGAAAATTGTTGAAGAAAGTACGCAGTTCACGCTTTTCCGACGCGCAATGGCTAAACATATTAAATACCCTCAACACATTTGTAGAAGAGATTGGTACTACCATTTGCTTTCCATCCGCAGAGATTACGAGAGAACAACAAGAGGATCCGAATCAAGAGATATTGAGCTTTCAATTTTTCTCCGACGTCGACAATCATAAGACAATAATCAAAATTTGCGATCGAGTTAAAAGACTTCGAACTGGACAAGCTCTAACTCTTGCGGGCTACTCTCTGTTGACGCAGTTAAATGTTGGTCTGTTGTATCTTTTAGGAAATTGTTTTGACAGAATTGTTGTAACAAATTGCGACAACGAGGGCTATCAGATCAGACTGGAAACTTACAAGCCTAATGAAACAGTGTTGAATTGTTTGGATGAAATTCTTACTGTTTCGAATAGTGAACAGAAAAAACATAGGGCGGTTTGGTCGATAATACCTATAATGATGTTAGAGGGTAAGATTCATAGAAATATAAAAGTAAAAAGATATCTGCTTTATCTAGACTTTATATATGTAGTTTAAAATATCGCGCGTTGTATGTTAAGTTTTTTTACATAAATTTGATAAGAGGCACAATTAACAAAATAATTTGAGAATTTCAAATTATTTAGTTTCTTTGCAAGTATTTCTAACAGTACGTACTGCAGAAAATAGCAAGTATAGCACAGTTCATATTTGAAAAATATTTTTTTCAGAACGTGACGAGTTTCCCATTATAAAAACATTTAATAATCTGGTGATCAATCTGTATCTTCAGCTTGTTAAGTGTAAATACACAAAGAACAAGGCAGAATAATAAAATTATATGTAAACATAAACATACACAAGTTTACATATGTATGTATATATGTATATGTATGTAATACACAAATTTCTCCTCGACTTGAAAAAGACCGGCCGATCCAACCGGAAAAATGCAACGGTGTGGATTCGAACTCGGGACCTTCCATTCGCAGCCCTCGCACTCAGGCCGCGAGACCACTGGGCTACTCTTTTTCAAGTCGATTAAAAGCGAACTGAATCGGGCCTCCAAATCAGCTCGAATGGATCAAAAGTGGAATGTTGAAAAAACATTTTAAATATTATATATATATACATATATAACAAAATCAAAGAAAATAAACTGTCTTGTTCTTGTGAAAATAAAGTGGTGTGCTCGTTACCTCATTATAAAGAATGCCTATTCTTTGTAAATATTTTAATTTATTGGATTTGATGTTCTTGCATGGGAAAATGAAATATAAAATGGTAATTATACATTTTTATCTAAAAATAAAAGACTTTTAAATTATGTTATTTATTTATGCTGAAGTAATTTTACTCTTTATTTTGTAAATAATTTAATTTTCGTGAATAACACGGGTTGATAAATAATTGCAGATTCAAGAAGTAATTGTGGGTCACGCTTGGTTTCTTTATCACAGCTAAGTTGGGATGTCTTGATGTCATGTTTAATACATAGAACGGTGACCGAAATTTCGCTTCTTTAACAAGGACGATTTCTGTGCTGTCAACTGTAATTCTTAGAACGGCGTTGTGCGAGGTCTCGGCGAAGAGATTTCTTTTCGGAATATATTGAAACTGTTAAACATACAGTGCCACGTTTTAGATCAACGCTGTCACACACACGTGAGAGATGAAACGCAACTTGATTAGGAACTGTATTCGCCTGTTGTCCACCAAACAGCACACAGAAAAGAAAGTATGCATTATCGGTGCAGGTCCAGCTGGGTTTTACGCGGCACAGCAGTTATTAAAGGTAAAACACTAAACTAATCTTACCAATCAACAATATAAAATATATTTTGTTACATTTCCCATTAAAAACAATATTTACGTTTGATTGTGTAGTGTTCAAATGATGTCAAAGTTGACATACTCGAAAAACTTCCGGTTCCCTTCGGTCTAGTACGCTTCGGAGTCGCTCCGGATCATCCAGAAGTGAAGAACGTCATCAACACATTCCACAAGACCGCAACCAATCCACGCGTTCAATTTCTAGGCAATATCAATGTCGGTACAGATATTACGATCAATCAGCTGCGACAATTATATCACGCAGTGCTGCTAGTACGTGTTCTATTGAAAATTGACTGAATCTCTACTTCTCATCTCTTCATATCTTTCCAGTTAGAATTTAGAGTTTTATGCAACAACAAAATCTATCAATATTTAATTACCAATTATATATTTTTCTATTTTTATATTTTCTCTTAGACATACGGCGCCCAAAACGATCGGTTACTTAATATACCAGGGGAAAATTTAAACAATGTGATATCAGGTCGTCGTTTTGTAGGTTGGTACAATGGAGTGCCAGCTGATAAAGATCTAGACATTAATTTGGATACGGAAGAAGCGGTTGTTTTAGGTCACGGCAATGTGGCCGTTGATATTGCGAGGATTCTATTGTCGCCGATTGACAAATTGAAGGTAGCTCTGTCTCTAATTTCTGATCTCTTTCGTGATTTATCATAATTTAAAATTTTTGTTTTTAAAACTTTTCAACTATTTTAGAATACCGACATTACGTCATATTCCTTGGAACAGTTATCTCGCAGCAAAGTGCGAAAAGTTATTTTGGTTGGGCGAAGAGGACCTTTGCAAGCCGCGCTTACGATCGCAGAACTGCGCGAACTAATCAAATTAGAAAAATGCAAGACTTCCTGGCGACCTCAAGACTTTGCGGGTGTGCGGGAGATTGTGCCGACTCTAGCAAGGCCTCGAAAACGACTGACAGAACTTATGCTCAAGTCTTTAGAAGAATCCGTAAGCGACTCGACGTACAACAAAGAGTTACATCCGATCTTTCTGCGAAGTCCCGTGGAGTTTCACGGTGCAAACGAACTAGAGAGCATCAAGTTCACCGTGAACCGTCTGCGGGGCGAAACGATTCAGGACCAGTTGGCCGAGGCGACCGGCGAATTCGAGATGATCACGAGCGGTCTGGCCTTTCGCAGCATTGGCTACAAGTCCGTGCGGATAGACGATTCGATTCCGTTCGACGCTAAGAAAGGACGTGTAGAGAACATGTTCGGTAAAGTCGACGACAATCTTTATAGCGCAGGATGGGCGGCCACTGGACCGGTCGGCGTCATTCTGTCGACCATGACAAACGCTTTCCAAGTCGGCAACTTGATCTGCAAAGAATTGGCGTCCTCGAGTGAGAATAAATCAGGCTGTGATGATCTGCGTAAGATCCTGGACTCCAAGGGAATTCAGATCGTGTCGTACGAGGATTGGGAAAAAATCGATCGCGTTGAACAAGAGCGTGGCAAACAATTAGAAAAACCACGGGAGAAGATCGTCGATGTAGCAGAAATGCTAGAAATTGCTGCGAAGTAAGCGAAAATTTTCTTTTCGGAAAAGAAAGAAATTTTCTTTTCGGAAAGGAAGAATGTTTTTCTCCCGGGTTTAAAAGTTGCAAAAGATTGTTGCGTATTGATTACACTTATTTATAATTGTGTACTCTCTTAAAAAGGATTTATAATATATAACAATATATATATATGTTATAGAGTATAATATATATAACATGTACATAGTCTTTGTTTTTGATATTCAGAAATTAATAAATTTTTCTATCGAATATTGTATTATCAGTTATCCTATTTATCATGTTATAATCTTTACAAAACCACATGCATTGGAATTGAATAAACATTACATTATCTTCCATTAGCGAGAAACTGACAAACAGAACGCGGCAATGGTGGCAATGGGCATTTTTGTCATGTGCAAAGATCTTAACCTGACGTGACTTACCTGATTTAACCAAACCTTACGAACAGTCACAGGTTATTTTTCGAAGAAGTAAATAACTAGTGTAATCAGGTGTAATGTTACAGACGTAACAAAAGTCTGAGAGTCGTTAAAAAGTTACAAGTAAATACTAATGATCAATAATAACTAGTTATAATTGCATAAATATAATTGTTTTTCTTTTATTATTTCTGTACATCAGAAATATAATTAATATTTTTTTGAAGTTTTTTGTATGTGAAAGAGAGTCAATAATTCTATCTAAAGTTTGAAAAATTAATACTTTAAATTTGACTTTGTATTGTTCCAGTAACATTTTAACTGCTGTCTGATGTGATATACTATTCAACATAAAATATATTTTATAGTTAAACATGGAGTTACGAGAACCGAAGAAAAAGCATAGAGTGAAACCGAAGGAGCAGATGCCATTTCCTATTCCAATAAATGGATCACAAGAGGAATGGCCAATGTATACAGCACATCTTACAGATATAGGTGCTTGCATAATTGAACCTGACCAGATCAGGGTGGTATATAACAACGTGTGTGTTATAAAAATAAATGTTATAAGATTAAATTTTTTTTTAAAGAGAAAGAAAATAATAGCAAATATTAAATTTTATATATAGGGATATTTTGGCAAAGGATCACTGTCACGTAGTAATCCTACTTTTGGTAAAGCGCGATTTGGAGCACCTCCAGTTGTTCGAAACAGACAGTGGTATCGTAGACAAGAATGGATGAAAGATGTTAAGGAATTAAACGCTGCTTCTTCATCTACCTTAGCAGGTTAAAAAAAAACATCTAGTAACATACAAAATATAATTTCTATAAATATACATATAAAAAAATATATACTAAAATTTATAAAGATGTGAAACTAAATTATCTTAAAGTGTAGTGAAACTTTAATGATTGCAGAAGTTGAAGAAGTCAAATGTAAGAACAAAGATACTGTTTTAAACGACAAAGAAGAAAACAACAGTGACATTATTGAAATTCCATCAACTTCCAAAAATGGGAATAAAACAGAAAATGAAATCACCGCAATTTCAAAAGACATTGATGAGGTCGTTCTGGATTCCGCAGAAGAGGACGACATATGTGTCATTGCCAATAAAGACTCTGAGAAACGTGATACTAACTCAATAGAAGAGTGTTCTATAGAAGAAGAGAAAAACGAAGAACTGAGCAACTTGCCTGGTAAAAAAAGCTTTCATACAGAATCATATATATATTTTTATTAAGAAAAGAGAGTAGATAAAACCATTTTTATGTATGAAATTGTTTTACAGACTATTACGACTTCAAAAATAATCGCAACCAAGAGGATATACAAGGAAAGTTACTGGTTTTGCCAGATAGCGACTCTGACACTGAAAATTATTTAGAAAACATCAAGCCAAGGATCGAGGACGAAGGTTTTCCGGTCCGTGAGGCTTTGCATCTTACTTTCGAGGAGACCTTCTTCCTTCTTTTTGGATTAGGTTGTTTGCAGCTGGTGAACTTCGACGGTAATCTAATGGACATCGACGACGCGTGGTTGTACTTCAACAAAAGAAGCTCGGAATTTCTACAAAAATACGTGGTTTACCACTATTACAGGAGTAAAGGATGGGTGGTCAAGCCTGGTTTCAAATATGGTGGAGATTTTTGTTAGTATCCCTTGTTTTTTATTGCAGAAATATTTTTGTACGAAAAGAAGCATGCGCACTATCTATTTAAGTGCATCATCTGACATATCTACTAACTTAATATTTCAGTACTATATAAACACGGTCCTCCCTTCCACCATGCTTCTTATATTGTAATAATTGAAGTGGTAGATGCAGATACCTTACTCGTAGACACTGCTAAGACTAAACGAACCATGACGTGGGAGAGTTTATATGGATTCAATAGGCAATCCGAAACTGCTGCTAAGGTAAGCATTTATATATAATGTATATATATTTAATAGAAGATATTGAAAAAAAAAGAATTTTCTTCATAAATTAAATGCTATTTGCAACAGGAAACATTGTTCGCCCAAGTTTTGTGGCCGTCATCAGTACCCCAAGACATTAGTAATACTAGTCCTGATATACTCTCCGAATTTACAGTAAGAGAAGTTCTTTGGCGACGATGGAATCCTAAGCAGCATCGGGAGGACGTCTCTATCGAAGACGACGACGACGACGACGACTACGATGATGATTCATCCAGTTAAATATTTTTGTAATTATTTAGATACAAAGAGTTTTTATATTTCAGTTTTATACTTTATATCGTATATGTATGTCAGTATTGTATAAAATTTCTACTTAGATCTTTGCAGTGAGACGACACAGTGGTTGTCACAATATTTTTCACCGTAAGGATACGCTATTTGCATTAAAAATGAATCATCGCAATTGTAAATCGCCACGAAGTATACAAGTGCAATAACAATCACACATGTAATAATCTGATGTTCTAAGACCTCGCGCTCTCTGTGCGAAGCGTTCGAGAATGCTTTGCAGCAACGCGCAGATCGAATCTTTATCTTTATCAATGATTGGCGCGCGGCGGTACCGCTAGCGGTACCGCGAAGTGAAAGCAAACCGTTCGCGAAGTAGAATCAAGAGGGGCCCACGATGGTCCCCCGGGGCCCGTGCAGTCAGTCCGAGGCGAGCTGGGAGCTGGCATGTCGAGTAATCGTGAGTTGTCAGCGAGTCGAGCATCCCTAAATCAAGCCCAAGTTAATATTCCGCGCTCAATCCGGTGAGCAGAAAAAAAAATTTGATATAGATATATTCCTTCTCTTATTATTCTTATCAACTGTTACTTATCACGTGACAGAATAAGTCTAAAACATTTTGTGCTTGTGTCAATTTAATCTAACAATAAGTCTAACCGATAAATGTCATATTTGATATTTTTTGTAAGTTTTTTCAAATCTTTGAACATTATTAATATAATAAGAATTTTAACAACTTTCACAAACTTTTGTATTTTTTTTTTGTTTCATATAAATTTTATAGATATATACTTTATATATTTTTTATATAATATTATTACACAATGATGACGTAACTCTTTTTATCATTTGTAAAAATTCAAAGACTAAAACAATCTCTGACAAGTGAAAATAATAAAAGAAAACTCGAGTGATTTAAATTCAAATCACTGCTATTCAGTGATTTGAATCTATATCGTTAACGTGCGCGTCTTGCGACTCTTCGTAAAACAAAGATTTGTTCGGGGAACAAAACAAACCATAACGAACAGAGAAATGAAGAACAGAGCAATGAATAAAGAGTTGTGTCACTTTCATACAAACCGAATACGAGAGAAAGCGCGAGAGAGTATTCGTCCGTATCTGCGCTTAATTTATAGGAAGTGAACGAGAGATGATGCGACGAAATCTTCCACTTGAAATTGGGGGATTTAATGCAACAGTGATTTGGCCCACTTTTTGGGAGAACTTAAAAAGAAATTACAGACATTTTAAGCGAATATTTCCTCGTCTCTCTGACGTCATAATTCAATATGGCTACAACGCGAGCTAGTCCTTTAAATTTAACTCTCTTGATTGCAAAATTAATTTTGCATCGGGTTCCGAAGAGAACAAAAAGTAAAACTAAGAGCACTAGTTTGCTCTTAAATTTATTTCTCGATTTTAATGTTGTAATCGCAATAAACAACTCAATCGGAACTTGCTTCGTGAAACATGATTATTTCGGGCATATTAAAAAAAAAATGGACGCGATTATTATGCGAGAAGCACGCATATATAACACAGAAACATCTTTTGTAACGGCTAAGCGCCGTAAATGGACGAGTGAATGTCATCCTCGTCTCACGATACGCCTGGGAATTCAGTTGCATCCGACGAGACGATGTGCATAGCGATGAATAAGCTTATCTCGTCGACGAAATCACCCGCAGCGAAATTTCGACTTGCTCTCAACCTTTAATTGCCATCGCGGAAGACGAGATGCGAAACGAATTTATTAACTGACGAAACTAAGCTTTATAACAGTAATAAATACTCATTAAAAAGTAATAAATACTCATTTAAGACGAGATTATCTTAAAATGACAAGACAAAAAAAAAACAGATGAAAATTATTCAGACGTTGGAAATTGAATGCTGATAAATGTTACTGACAAAAGTCACTTTTACAGATAAATTCTCGGATAAACACACACATTGGGGAGGGCGTTTGCAGAAATGTGTATATTTCTTTAATAAGTTGCACTATTCCCAGTATTCTTTTTGTTCGCTGTCGTAATAAAAAAAAAAAATAAGAGAATGTAGTTATTATAATAAGTTCTCTCTCAATTGTGAAATTTCGCAGTCGCGCACTTTTTGACGTGCAAATTCTCGCGAACAACCACCAAAATACGGATCTCGAAGTGCAAAAGCACACGGATAATATCTTGGGCTTCTAAAGAGCTGAACGAGATTCAAGTGAAAGTGTATAACTGTTTGCACCATCTATACGTTCCCTACGGCATCCTTGTGCCTGCTTCTGGTTGTAATTGTGGGATATATCGCTTACATTGCGTTATATTACGTGCTCGGTACACCTAATATATATATGGAGTGCGTTTGAAAAAGCGAGAGTCACTCGTGTTTCGAAATGAGTTCTGTTTAGATTTGATTTTAAAAAGTGGTTTGCAAAATCGCACAGTGGCATAAATTGCTAAAACCACTCGGTCATAGTTCGATGCAATTTATCAAAGCTACCGGTTTTTATCAAACAAGAATCGGCTGTTATTATCGCTGTACGACAAAATTAAAAGTGGTGTAAAATATTGGTGTCTCTAAAAACCCTCTCGTTTTTTTCTAAACAATTTCTCCGTCTACGATATTGAGATATTAAATTCTTAAAAATTGCCGCGAGCTTCCGAGCGTCTGGAACGTGAAAATTTACGTTCCGTTCTTCGGCAATTCCCGAGTTGTTTACGAAAAGTTATCTGTCACGCGCGCGAAGTTGCGCTCTCTCGACGTCGTTCTCTCAGATCGCACTTCCATTCGCGTTTCCATTCCGGGGACCCAGAAGAGAGCGATTGCTAAATGGACATTCCTGAGAGACCCGAGTTTGCTTTCTAAGCGCGCGCTGGTCACGTGCGACGCGGGTCCGTTTCGCGCGGACATTCTGGGCCCGACACGTGCAACCGCCCGTTCCACGATCCTGTATACACGGTCCACACGTGACAGCGCGCGTAAACGCGCGTGCGAGATCACGTTCACTGCTCTCGTTAACGCGCCGCTTACCCCCGAGTAACCGTGATAGTGGCAGTCCGTGTGATTACCGCGAAGGGCGTGATTACCGAGCGGATAGACTGTCGCAATTTCGTTGACCCTGAAGGCAACGCGGTTGCAAGTTTTTCCTTCAATCAGAGCGGATAGATTTGATAATAATTTCTTTCGCGTAAACGCGTATTTTGTACAAAAAAAAAACGGCTCGTCGGTCTCGCAACGCCAGTTTCCTCGAGTTTGCATAATTTTATGCCACTGGTGTTTTTTTGCGAATTTATGATGCGTAATTTTAACTTTTCTCTTGCCGCACTCGAGATTCCTAATTTTATTCATCGAACTTACGTTTCCTACGTTTCTTACGGTTGAAGTGAATGCGATTAGCGATCATTAGTAGATTGTGCGGCCCGTGTGTTTCTCCGGCGCGATAATTTCTCGGTGGGAACAAGAGCGCGAAAGAGCGCATTTATATGAGCGCGTTACGTATGTACTTGCGCTGATGGAAAGTAAAATAAACTCGCGGGAGTGCTCTTCCGAGTGAAACCGCCGCAGCTTCCGCTTCCGAGTCTGTCTTATGTGGAGAGAGACTTGTGGATTCGCTTTAGCTCCGCGAGATAGAAAAAAAAATCTGGGTCAATCAGTCGCGCGCGATCAGGAAGCAATTAAGAAATAACCAGTTTTTCTACAATTAAACGGAAAATTTACACACACCCTCTCACTAAGTCACGTTTCTTTATTTTTATATGATTATATCTTTGACGAGAGATATCCTGCCAATAAATTAAATTTCATCTCGTTCATTCGTTTCATTTGTTTTGCAAATTCGATCGCACGTGAGAGACTCATTTATATAAAATGTCACAGACTCGTTCTCGCGGACGCTCATCATCACAGACTCCCGCGCTCTTTCGCAAGCGCGACGAGTCTAATGACGGTCGGACTTCAATCCAACGCGGTTTTGCGGTTTAAACTCTCGGCAATTTTCGAAGGCGAATATCGAGCGATTAGAGAGACGATCTTTAGCGGCGAGAAAGCGTCAATTTGCGACAGCGCTATTACTCTATCGCAAATGATATTATCCCCTTACTTCGGATGACGATAGCAATTTAATTTTTGTGTTTAGATTTAATAAAGATCGTTATTCAAACACTCACACACATACACGTATGGTATATAGTTTTATATTTGAACTACGGTTTATTTGCTGCTCGAAGAACATTTATCAAGCCTCGAATCGATTTTAAAGATGGACTCGACTAACGAGCGGATAGCAGGAGGAGGAATAAATTAACAATTGATAAAGTGGCCCCCGGAAAGAAAAAGCGCGGAAAGAATCCAGATTCCTCCTTTATCTCTCGGTTGAAAACAGACGGAAGGTCGCTCCTGCACGTTGCAGGATTGTCCAATTAAAAATAAACGTCCTCGGGACCGGAGTAAAAAGTCGCCAACGAAACAGGATTGGCAAAACCTGGCGAACGGCCGTGATCCTGGAAGTCGAAGGAGTTCGGGCCAACGTTCGGAAGCTACTGTGGAGGAGGAAAAATAAGAGAGAGAATACGTTTCACAAAATTGCTCGCGACGATTTAACAATCGACGACAAATTCTCGCGCGGCAAAAATTCCGAAATAAAGAAACGTTCCTCGAGACGCTGAATAACGCGGAAACGTTGCGCGATGACAGGCGAGCACGGCGATAATTCACGAGAATAATACCGGTAGCGTTTTGTTCTTGGGAACACACACAAAAAAGAGCGACAATATGCCGCCGCCGGTGATGCGATAAAAGAGCGCAAAACAGCTCTCTCGAGTTAACCTTTTGCCGAGTCTGGCACCAGGTAAAAGAAGACGAGGCGTTCCGCGTACGCATGGGAAAGTGTTTTCCCGTAGATTCTCAGAGTTTGTTCAACCGCGCGATTGTGACTGCAGGTTTGCGTTTTAGAATCGCCTGCGCTCATAGGAGACACAAGCGGATTGCGTCCCACGACTTGCGTCAGACTAGCAAAATGCGTAAATTCGCAGCGAAATTACTATTCAGTCAGTGGTCGCAGCCACTAGGCAAGGAGGATATTCCTCCCGGCGACAAGTTGTCCCACACTCGCGAATCTCAATTACCACTCGCCGTTTTAATTGCTTTCAACTGTAGCAAAATCTTTTAATTGCAGTCCCAATTAAAAGAGACATTTTTAAACTTGTAAAATTAAAATCTTTTCCTTCTCACATCAAACACAATGTTTCCTGATTTCGAATCAAACGAGATTCTCATGGTCACGTATATCAAACGGGCAAATATATGCGAATAACGTCGCGAGATTTTAAAATTCAGTCCGTGTTTCGCGAAGTTATATATTTTTACTTTTTATGTTCTGTAGCTTCTGATTTATTGCGCTTTTTAATTTGGGAATTTCAATCCGCGCTTTACTCGTGTCGCTTTCGTAAATTAATATACATACACCACGTGTGTTTCCGAAAGTGGCGAAATGATAGAACGATTAACATACGTTTGCATGAATAAGAAATTAAAAGTTGGTCGACAGCAGAGCAAACATCGTATCCGCTGTACGATAAAAGTGTCGGTACTTGGACTTCTTTTAAATCCGCGATAATATTGAGAATTTTCTATGACGAAACAAACTTCTCGCGATTAACACAAGTACAAGGCAAATTTATTTTACGTCAGGAAGAAATCGCAAAAATTTTGAGAAACGAATGTGCATCAGCGTTTCCGCGTGGGAAAAAATAACATCAAGCCGAAAAAGGAAACTGTCAGGGAATGTGCGTAGGCGCAGTTTTTGGACCCGCGGTCGACGGTCGAGCCCGGCCATGATCTTGGCAGATCGGCCGGGAATAATGTTCTCGACGTTGATGACCGGTTTTTAGCATATTTCGTATGTGGCGTATTCGAGAGCACCGATCATTACACTTGACCACGAAATTTAAACTCACGGACGATAATAAATTAACCGGTCTGTTAACGCGCCATATCGACTTTTAACCGGCAGTTAATTTTCGGCCGATAAAAATCTTCGCAAAAGTCGACGCGCTTTCGTTTTCGACATTGTTACTTGAAATTTTTACTCGCAAATATTTATATCTCGCTTATTTCGAGCAAATTATCCGCATTTAAAACTTGTGAAATAAAAACTTTCGATCTTTTTACGAAAACTTCGTCACAAAAGTAACTGCGATAGATATTCTTACACTTCTAGAACGATATCTTGCTGGAATTTAAATTATAAATTTTCGATGCATAGTTTTTAATTGTTGTTCTTTTTTTTTTCATCTCTGAGAACAAGTTCGTCGTTCTTTCCGCAAGAATACACATCTCGATCGCGCAAAAAAACCCGCGGGAAAGAGTCCACTCCGATACAAATGTCCGAGATTTATGCGCATTGCAGCATGACGTTTTTTTCAGGTCATTACATTCTATACACGCGTGCTTTGTACGTGTATGTGTCTGTGTGTATGACAGCGAAATAGTAGCAAGAGAGCCACTCCTTCGTGAGTCGAGCAGTGACTTATTCTCGTATCATTACTTTGTACACCTTGAATTCTCCGCGATGATAATTCGGCTGCTTTCTGTCTGGGTATTTATCTTCGCAATCAAAGTGTGTCCGTTTTACCGAGTTATAACGTTGCTGTTATTTTCTAAGACAACTTCATATTTTCTTAGTTTATAATTTTTTATGTTGAAGAAAATTTAATCGAAACGTTTGCCTGTCAAAAGACTGAAGCGAAGAACTTCACATTTAATGTGCAAGAGATGTTTTATTAAAAATGAAAAGAAGACAAACCGCGCACGAATCGTCTCAATAATAAATGAACATCACCGTTTAATTAATTTCACAGCCAAAAGACTTATCGGTTTGCTGGAATTAAACGAACAGATCGCCTCGAGTGACTTTCACTCATATTCGACTCGCGATAATTTGCCGCATGTCCTATCATTAGAAGCACTTCGCGATGGAAATATTGTGCTTTTCCAGCTTGGAGTTCACGTAGTACGTACATACCATATTATACTTACGTCTCGCGCCGAGATCAAACCGGCAACGGTCGTGAGAGAGAACACGGGTGAAAGGAGCGAGTTTAGATTCCGCGGGATGCTGTGAGTTTTGCAGTATGTCTCGATGCTCCTATTTCTCGGTTGTGACTATGCGGTAAAATCGTTTGATCAAAATTTCTCCGATCCTCAGTTTTTTTCCCACGGAAGCAAAATATTGTCTTTGCATCTCGCAGTGCAAAAGTGATAAAAATACAAAACCTTGGGCTGAGTTTATATTAAAAAAAAAAAACAAGTAAACTCTGTAAAAAATTCGCGAGACTATCGGACGTCGATATGATCCGATCTAAAATTACAGATTCCAGTCATGCTCTTGTCTTTA